>APFE030959637.1:201363-259758 GCA_000404065.3 Pinus taeda
AATAAATAAAATCAGCCAAACTAAGCCTAAGTGAAACAGTTTTTAGGCTTCCCCAGAATCAAGGACTTTGGCAATTTTATTTGAAAATAAAGCATAGCTTTTGTATACGAAAATAAAATGTCAAAATCCCACAAGATAGATGCATCACCCACAACGAACAGATTCTAAACAAAAAAACCAACGAGGGAAAATTCTTTCAAGTAGAGGAGTAACGATCCAAGAACATGAGCAGCAACGGACCTCAAGGTGGCGAATGAAAAACGGAATCAAGTAGTTTTTAATGGGCAGCCTATTTAAGGCAATTTGGTCGATGATAACCCTGCTTTACCGCGAGAATCTTAGAACATGTTTAACCTATAACTGTTGTGTATATTTCATGGAAGCCACCCTTTGAAAATACTGTATATCATCTTCTGCTAACATTAGAGATCGAGCATATTATGATTGGTTGCAGAAATTTGGCCATTTCTCGGCATAGGATTTATACATAGAGATAAATAATCCAAAACGACCCTGGCGTTTATTCCATAGCAATTAAATATAGGAGTGAAAATAAATGTGACGAAAAGCATCAGAAACATGTTTCACAAAGCCGAAAGGCAACGCATAAACGAAAATTTGTAAAAATAATAATATAATTGTACAGGTATTATGATTACAACAATGGCATGCAGATGCGCTTATTTCTTAAATGGCTTATAAAATCCTAGAAGTAAATGACAAATGGCGTGCCCATAACATCCGTAACACATGACAACCTTCTGGACACCCTTGCCACATCAATACGTCTTGTCATTCCTCTATATGGCCATTTGAGTATGAACAAATCAGCTATCGTGAGAATTTGCAATAAAACAGAAATCAAACCCTAAACCTAACCCTAAAACAACAACCCTCCCATCTTCAAGAAACTGATCTGTGTAAAATGAGGGCAACCAGAGAAGCAATTAAGAGAGCAGGAAGAGATGGCAAAGAGGAAGAGGACGGCGCGCCACCTGCTTGCGGACTCGGAGATGGACTGATCTTAGTGGTGGCAGCTGCGGCTTCGCCTGCGAGTAACATAATTATCACCAACACCGCCAACATCATTGCGAGCATATCTACCACTCTCGATCTCGATCCTCCATTGCGAGCATATCTGCAGACCTCCATTGCGATGAAATCCCGCTGCAAATTACACCTCAGAACCGATTGGGTTAGGAGAATTGGGAATCCACCCGAAAGACACTGGTAGGATTCGCTAAACTAAGCTCCACACTCTGCGACATGTATAGCAGAGGCAGACACACACACACATATATATATAGGGAAAGATTATGCTCTAACGGGGCAGCTCTGTCTGCAATCCAACGGTCATGTTGCTGCCAGCTCCGCCGGTCTATCCGTCGTGATGCAGATGGGGGACCAGCTCCTGTTGGGTTGTACCAATCTACAAGCTGGACTTCCCACCCCATGAATAAAACGGGTACCATTCTTCTCCAACCCGGGGATTGACGTGTGTCCCACTCCCTACTTTCTCTGATAACGTAAAACCTCCGTCCACCAGATGAGTGAAATACAATGCATTGCGATTGGATATTACCCGATATTAATCGTTTTATGTATACTATGAGGACAACAGTGACGTGCTTAGTGTCGACGTGGCTGCTGTACGCTCCATGAATAGATACGATACCGAAACTAAGTTAGGTTTAGTTTATTATTCACGATTATAAATATCAAATTTTTGGTTATTAATATCTCATTTGTTTCTTATTATTATTAATATTAATATCTCAGGGTGTGTTTAACTTTACCTGAAATTTATTAAAATGATTCATTAATATTAATCACTTCTTTATAATATCAAATTTTTTATTCTAATTCTTTATTTTCCAATAATTTTTCTAATAAATAATATTATTTTTAATATTATCCAAATTCTACCCAATGATCTTGTCCTTGAGTTAGATAACTAAAAAATCCTTATGCTCATAGTAAATTATTATTAATTATCCATCATTAACGGCTTATAATAGTGATGTTGTTTGGTGGTGATGTTTCCGAAGTATACACTAACATTAGCAAAAAAGTGTCTAAGGTAAAATTTATGAATACTTACGTTGTTTCGTGGGGATGCGGCCATTGTACACTTTCGATGGATATTGTTTCGTTTGTTTGTTTATTTTTTAAATAAAGTGTTATAATAATAATTTTTTAATTTTCTTCTATTATTATTATTGGAAATGAAAATGTTTTTTTAAGAAGAATCTTTGATTTAAAAAATAAGTTGTTATTATTATATTAAATTGATTATTTCATTAATGTTAAAAATATAACAGATATAATATATTTTTAAAGTTTTGAATTTAAATAGTCGGGAAACAAATTGATCACTTAAGCACTAGAGATGAGATGTTTTGACTTAAAATGAAGTCACGATGACATTTAGGTAGACTTTGATCCAGTGATGTGTGCAAGGATATATTGATGTTTAACTTTTATTGATTATAATTATATTTATGGATTTGTTGGTAATTTTTGTGATTAATTTAAATCACATAATTTTTTAATGTATTTAAATTATTTTGATATTACTAATTTAAAATTTGAATCATTTTATATGATAAATTTTTTTTAAAATTAATTATATAATTGTTTTATAATTATCGATTTTTTTAGATTCTTCACTACTACATCCATTAAGAGGGTGTTAAGAGAATTGAACATGTACTACATCCACTTATAGGGTGTCAAGAGAATTAAACACATGCTACATCCACTAAGATGCCATCAAGAGAATTGAACTTGATGACAGGTGTTTTAATGGAAAGAACTTGACCAATTGACCTAACCATCATGGATAGAAAAGGTATTTAAATGGTAGAACTTGGGTGTTCGGTATTGCCCATGGAAGAAAGTTGGTCAAATTAGCCTCCTCTTAGCCTCCTTGTTAGCTCGAAGGAAAGAGAGAGGTTGCTAGTAACTCCCATGGAAGAAAGTTAGTCAAATTAGCCTCCTCTTAGCCTCCCTGTTAGCTCGAAGGAAAGAGAGAGGTTGCTAGTAACTCGAATTGGGTTGGGAGGATAACAACTATTTCACATAAATACCTAAGCTGATCTCAATTGAGTATAATTATCAATATATTATAATTAGTTATTTATTAGTAATAAATAATTAACAATAATATTATTACAAATATTAAAGAAAAGTGAAATAAAGTAGTATAAAGATAATAACAATTTGAAGATAAAAAAAAAAAAGATAATATTTATAAAAAATAATGATGAAGATATCATTTTCTTAACTTGTTGAATGAAGAATTTTGAATTTTGAATCTCATTGATTTACATAATACTTCGTAATAAAGTTGTCTCTCTCTAAAATAATAAAAATATCATATAAATGTGAAATATAGTATAAATGAAACAAAATATATAATAGAAATATTTTCATATATAGTTTAATATAAAAATGTAATGTAAAAAATATAACATAAAAATATCATATTCAATTATAAAAACATTATAAATATAACATTAAAAAAATTTAAAATATAATTTTTTAAATATTTATTAGATATAAGTTTTAAAAAATAAGATGGATTTATTATATTATAATACAATATATGTAGAAATTTTACTAATATAAATTTTTACTCGAATTATATTTCTAAATATACATCAATTCCAAGTTCTTCAGTATTCGAGAATTGATTATGAAATTACAATTAATGTAAATGCGAATACAAAAAAAATGATTAAATATCTATATTTCGTAATGTTTTATCCCTATTTTCGGATGGGTTGTTATAGATGATTCAAGAAGATCATTGGAGGTTGTTCTAGCCACCACCTCGCAAGTGTATTGAGCATTTAAGAGTTGTTGGTTGTAGTGGGCACCAAATAGAAGAAGGATGCAAGCATATATGTGGCATTGGAATTTCTAAACTACTTGTTTTATGAAGGGTATGGGGTTTGTAGGAATATTTGAAAGTGGAGGTAAGGGTAGACCCTCGATCTCCATGTGTTGGCTTATAGTGGATTTTGCAGAAGGTTTATGAATGGTATTTTGGATTGGGTGTTTATTACAGAGACAATGCATTAGTGCTAGTGATTGTTGTTGAGTGTGCACTCTTAGATTTAATAATGTGTTGGTGAGCAAGATACCTATCGTACGTTTTGTAATTTTCTAATTTCATGTCTTGTGTAATTCATTTGCTAGGTCTTTTCAATCTCCGTGTCAGATTGTGTTACAAAGGTTATTTTTCCAGTCCCTTATAACTCAGCTATTGGACATATTTAATGGTTGTTGGGCTACTTTTGTTCTTTGAATTATTCATTTACAGAGTGTTATTTTTGGGGAAGCCCTAAGTTATAAAGCTTCTCTTGTTTTTAAAACGAGAATTTTTTCTTGTTGAGGTGCTTTCGAATTGTGCTGGGTCATTTGATAGAAGGTGGCACTACTTTGTATATGCATTGCATTCAGGGTTTTGTGTTCTTTCTGATCATAGGCAACTCTTACATTATTCTAGGAAATTTTAGAGTCTTGTGTTTCATGGTGGTGGGTTGCGGGGAGTTGTGATCTCGCATGATAAATTGGTGTCTTTTCAACCATTGGTTTGGAGATTTGGAAATGACTTAATGGGTTGATGGTCCTGTAGTCTAGGTGGCACATTCATTTTCTTCTTTTTCTTTTCTATAGTGTATGGAATTTTTATTAGTTATCCAAAGTGTTTCTTATCTGTAGGTTTCATGCCTGCTAGGAAATGAATGAGTAGTTGGTGCGGTAGTGGTGGTATTACCACTCCATGGTAGTGGAAGTTGTGTCTCTTTACCTATGATTCAATGAATACATTATTCAATGCAGTCCCACCTAAGATAAGAAAGGAAATTCAAGAGTTAGAGAGTTAATATGGTGAGTATGGCAAGTGCCATTCATATTTTGAGTTTCTTATTGAAGGTTCAATGTGGGTTCCTGTCTCTGGAAAAACCAGGAGTCAAAAGAAACAATTTTTGAATTCACTAGCATTACATCAACAAATGTTAACCCTATTGCAGCTAGTCCTCAAAGACAAGTAGGTGGACTATTATAATGTCTTCCTCAATGGAGGATATTAAAAGAATGCTCTGTAATAGGATTGTTTTTTCCTAGATCACCTTGATTCTTGTTTCGACCATGTAGAGGGTTATATAGTGAGTTATTCTGACACTTCAGATCTTAGAGACCTACATAGTTTTATTGTTTAGGCATTGACCATAATTTTCTCTTTAGACCATGATTAATGTTTGTGGGCTATCATGTTTTTTCAGTTCATTTTGGTTGGTCTTCAATATGCCTAGAAAGTTATGGTTTCTAGGTTGTGCTCCCTGCTCTATTTTGGAGAAAACATCAATTTATTTGGAATTTAATTAATAACCCATTATGGCTATTATCAAGCTTCCCTCACAGACCTATTGTAAGAGAGGGGTGTCCATTTATTGTATCTATAGAAGGGGGTTATGTTATCATGGTTCCACCCCTACTCAAAACCCTATGTCATTCGATATGATATAACGTTATGCATGTAATGTTGGTATGAGTGATCTAATGTATGGATTTTTGTCATTGGTTCTTTATAATTGAGATTTTGGGAATGTTTTAGTTGATCAAATAATTGCTTGGTGCGATATGTATGGCAATGTTTTGCATGGTAAGCTAGTTGGAGTGATGTGCTATATGGATTTTATAGTGTTTGAACCTTGCAATTGGGATTCTAAGTGTATTTTAGTTTATATCATGAATTGATGGGTCTGATATGTATGGAAATTTATGTAAGCTCATTTTGATTATGAAATACAATTTCCTTAATATACAAAAAACAATCTTATACCTTAAAAAATATAGCATTATAATATTCACATCATATTAATACTTAAAATAAATTTTTATTATAAGTATAGGAAGCATTTCTAGAAACATTTAAGAAAACATTTTAAGTAATTAGGGACGAGATTTATGTTTTCTCTTTAAGTTCCTTCTCCCTAATTGATTTGAGGTTATGATAGATATATGTTAGATATTGTCCACATAGTTCCTCTTTGGGATCTTTTTCATTTCTTATTTGTTTAATACCATTTTGTTTTAAGCTCCCTCTCCTTAATTGATCTAAATTTATGATATATCTATGTCAGATAGTCTCCACATTGTCCCTTTTTGGGATATTTATCGTTTCTTAGTTGTTTAAATGGGAAGTGTCTCAATTATCTTCTCAATTTAGAAAGGGTTTTGTTTTTTATGGAACGTGTGCCGATAACCTTGAATTATCCGGGACCTTGATTGGGGTTGTTGGAAAATCCATACAGGTGGTAGTTAAATGATTTTCCTCTTAATGACAATAACTCGTGACATTTTCATTATTAGTATGTTTCTCTTGATTATCTTTTCTTATCATCAAGATTAATGCCAAGCAACAAATAGAAGAGAACACAAAAATAAAAATAATATTATAATATATTTTAATATAAAAAATACATATAGAAATAAAAAGGTAAATAACATATTTAATATCAGTAGTGATGTTATAAATAGAATATTTGTATAGAAATTTTATTAAAGTAAATATTAACTGAAATAATATTCTTAAATATACAAATATACATCAATTCCAAGGTCTTCAAAAGTGGGAACATAATTGTGAAGTTACAGTAAATGTAAATGCAAACCCAAAGTAAATCATTAAATAATTATATTTCAAAATTTTCATATTTATCACCAAAGCAGATGTTATAGATGATGCGATGCAATCATCGGAGGTTATGCCCACCACCTCCCATGTGTGCTGAGCATCTAAGACTTGTTGGCTGTAGTAGGAACCAAATAGAAGAAGCATGCAAGCATACATGTGATGTTGGTGTTTTTCAAATAATTATCCTATGAATGGTTTGTTGTTTATAGGAGTATGTGTGAGTGGAGGTTATGGAATACCCTCACAAGCCATGTGATGGCTTACAATGGATTTTGTAGAGGGTACATGGATAATATTTTGGATTTAGTGTTTATTGGAGTGGTGATGTATTAGTGTTGGCAATTGTTCTCAAGTGTGTACTCTTAGATTTAATAATGGGTTTGTGAGAAAGCTATATATGGTACCTTCTGTAATTTTCAAATTTCATGTCTTCTATCATTCATTTAGTGGGTTTTTTCAATCTCTGTGTCAGATTGTGTTCTCAAGGTTAGTTTTCTAGTCCCTTAAAAATCAAATGTTAGACATGTTTAATGGTTGTTGGGCTACTCTTTCTCTTTGGGTTATTCATTTACAGAGTGTGAGTCTTGGGGAAACCCTAAATTATACATCTTCTCCGGTTTTTAAAATAAGAAGTTTTTTCTTGTTGAGGTGATTTCGAATTGTGTGGGATCATTTGATAGAAGGTGGCACTACTTTATATGTGCATTGTATCGGTGATTTTGTGTTATTTCTAACCATAGACGAGCCTTACATTATTCTAGGGAATTTTAGAGTCTTATGTTTCATGGTGCTGGGTTGTGAGGAGTTTGTGATCCCACCTAATAACTTGGGGGATTTTGAACCATTTGTTTGGAGATTTAGAGATCACTTAGTGGGTTCCTAGTTTGGTAGTATAGGTGGTGCGTCCATTCCCTTTTATTTAATTTTTGTAGGATCTGGTAATTCCATCAGTTGTCTAAAGTGTTTCTTATCTGTAGGGTTGATTCCTCTTAGGAAAAGAATTAGTAGTTGGTGAGGTAGTGGTGGTATTACCACTCCATGGTAGTGGAGGGTCCATCCCTTTGCCTATGATTTAATGACTACGTTCTTCAATGCGACCCCACTTGAGATAAGAAAGGAAATTCAGGAGTTGGAGAGTCAAGATGGTGAGGATCACCAATACTATTTTGAGTTTCTTGTTGAAGGTTCAAAGTGGGTTCCTATATCCATGAAAAAAAGGAGTCAAAAGAAACAAATTCTGAATTCACTAGCTTTACATCAACAAATGTTAACCCTATTGTAGCTAGTCCTCAAATAAAAGTAAGTGGAGAATTATAATGTATTCTCCTTAGTTATGGATATTAAAATAATGCTCTGTAATCATAGTCTTTTTCTGGATAGCCTTGATTCTTGTTTGGACCATGTAGAGGGTTATATAGTGATTTGTTCTAACACTTGAGATCTTACAAACCCGCTTGGTTCGAGTGTTTAGGCCTCGGCCATAATTTTCTCTTCACACAACGATTAGTGTTGGTGGGCTATCATTTTTCTGAGCTCATTTGGGTTGGTCTTCAATATGCCTAGAAAGGTATGGTTTCTCTGTTGGGTTCCCTACTCTATTTTGGAACAAGCATCAATTTATTTGGAATTGAATTAATGGCCCATTATAGTTGTTATCATGCTTCCATCATAGATCTATGGTAAGCGAGTGGGTGTCCGTTTAGTGTATGGAGAGAGTGGGTTTATGTTATCATGGTTCTCCCCCTCATCAAAACCCTTCTTGATTTGAGATAACATGATGTTATGCATGGCAAGTTGGTTTGAGTGATCTACTCTATGGCTTTTTGGTGTTGGAGCTTTGTAATCGAAAATATAAGGGTATTTTAGTTGATGAAATAATTGTTGGGTGGGGGTTAGAGGGTGGACAGTAGCCCCCCCTTCATTGTGCTGGGCACAATGGGGCAGGTCACAAGGGGGTGACATGTATGGCAATGTTTTGCATGGTAAGCTAGTTGGAAAAATTGACTCTTTGGATTTTATAGTCCTTGATCTTTGTAACTGGGATTATAAGTGTATTTTAGTTTATACAATGAATTGATGGGTGCGATATGTATGGAAAGCTATGTAAACTTGTTTTGATTATGAAATACAATTTCCTTAATATACAAAAAATTAATTCTTATCCCTATAAAAATATAGAATTGTAATATTCACATCATATTAATATTTAAAATAATTTTTGATAACAAGCATACTAAGCATTTATATAGACATTTGAGAAACTGTTTTAAATAATGAGAGACATTAATTTTATTTTCTTTTCAAGTTCCTTCCCCTCAATTGATTTCAATTTATGATAGATCTATTTTAGATATTCTCCACATAGTCCCTTTTTGGGATCTTTATCATTTGTTATTTGTTTAATGCCATTTTTTTTAAGTTCTCCCTCCATAATTGATCTGAATTGATGATAGATCTATGATAGATATTCTCCACATAGTCCTTTTTTTTATATTTATCATTTATTACTTGTTTAAATCGGATTGCCTCAATTATCTTCTCAATTTAGAAAATGTTTTATTTTTTTATGGAATATGTGTCGATAACCTTGAAATCTGTGAGATCTCGATGGGGGTGACCCATGCCCATGCTTGAAGCCATGAAGGAATCACTCAATGCACATAAGTTCCTTAGTGCACCTTCAATGTCTATGAGGATGACATGAACGACAAGGTTCCAATGGGGAACCATTTGGTAAGTTGAAAGTGTAAGGTTTTCACTTGTGCATCGAATCGTGAGGGGGCATAGGATTGCATCAATGTTACCACGAAGAAAGGCATGTTGGGGTAGTTATCCTCTTTCGTGTATCTACTAGGTAGATAGGAAAATGGAGCCTCTCCTTCAATGATGTGAGGTTTACAAAATTACTTGATGTACGTATAGGGAAGGTTGGGAAAGGTTTTCTATTCTTGATAACATTTATACTTCTCAGTCATTTAATTGAGGTAATGAAAGGGAAAATTCTTTAATGTTTATGTTATTTTTTCTATGCAGGTAGAAGGAGTAGACATACCTGGCTTGTCTGTTTTCTTTTGAAAATAATGGCTTACCCTCAACACTCAACACATATACCTTTTCTTGGCAACAAATGACATATTTTACTTTACCCCTTGTACAATGGGCCTTAAATTGCTTAGGTATATTGTCTTCCTCATTGTTACTTCTCTATTTTCAATTTCTCATCTAGTTCTTATTGCTTAGAGTCAAGCAATTCTGGGGTTGTCAGTCTTTGTTTTAGAGCTCATCCCTACTTCATATATCTCACTTTTGGTCACGCTCCATTTTTTACTCTCATCTCATATTACCTTTGTTTCCTTCACCTCTTTCCCCTGCTGCTTAGACCCTATTCTCCAATTGATACCTTTTCACTTTCCCTAATTTCTCTCCATTGTTAAGGGAGAGAGGTTGATTAAGAAGATGAGGTATGGGTCATGGTCCTCCACTCAACTCATGAACTTGAGCCCGAGACCAAGCCTTATTATAACTATTTTGTGAGAATTATCCCTTGCTCATTAAACATAAATGATCAAGCACTGAGCAAGAACTAGTTGATGAGAGGACTAAAATGTTAAGCATAAAAGTTATAGTAAATGTGGAGGACTACATCCCTAATTCATGAACACCAAGAACGTGTCACAATAAATAACTATACAAAATGGATTTATATATTATGTGCCACATGAGGTAATTAAACACAAACGAAAGTAAAGTCTCTACCTGTCATCTAATATCAACATTAAAGATAACAAGTATATGTTATACAATGGGAATATATAATGTTGTTTGCAAAGTATCCTGAAAGTAATACATGAATTGTATTTCACCCATCTTATGCTGAAGACACTATTTTGATAGTGCACAAACCACTAGATTTTGTCCCTTGTAAATTTGGGAAACTGTAATTTCTTTGGAGTAGGTCATTAGCTCATTTATCCTAAGCATCGAGTTGCAAACTAAATATTACAATATATAATAGAAGTTTTTTTTTTTAACAATAACAAATTATAGTAAAAATTATAATATATTATGTACATCTCAAAATTAAAATGCTTTATAATTTTTATTTTATTAAGTTTTTTTTTTTGGTGGTTGTTGTTTTTGTTAAGTAAATTATTATATTTTTATTATTTCCATAATTTAATAATCACTGCATAATGTTTAATTTCAATGGTGAATGGATATTTGATGGTGGAAGTGTGTAAGGTAAAATGTAATAGGTATTGGAGGTGATACACCCCCACCAACTATAGAAGAGAGGGAAGCACTTTGGGAGAGGAAATAGGAATGTCAAGCAGAAGGTGGTGGGAAATGGTTAAATAAGGCATGTAATATAGACTATATGGATTAGATTAAAGATGGAACTTAGAGGTTATATAAGGGTAATTAGCAAGAAAGAATGGAAGTTACATAGATATTTGTAATATATTTAATTAATATAACTACTACACCAAGGGCAGTTTTAAGACAAAAGAAACATTTTGTCTTAAAAATCACTTTTTATTTTAGTTATTTTACATTATAATTTAATATGAATTGAATTGTCTTAAATATAAACTTTAAGACAAAAACAGTTTGAAACAAAAATATGTTAAGACAAAAGTTTATATTTAAGACAAAAATAGTTCAAGACAAAAATATTTCAAGACAAAAGCAGTTTGAGACAAAAATATTTAATAAAAACCTTTATATTTAAGACAAAAATAATTTAGGACGAAAATATTTTGAGACAAAACTTTATATTTAAGACAAAAGTAGTTTGAGACAAACATTTAAAGACAAAAACATTATATTTAAGATAAAATTATTTTAAGACAAAATTAATTTAAGACAAAACATTATATTTAAGACCAAAATATTTTAAGACAATTGCCACTTTAGATGAAAGCTATTTAATACAATTAACAATTAGGACACAAACATATCAATTGGAGACAATATTATCTAACAACTACAAAATTGACTTTAACAGTGTGCCCTAACTTTGCCAACTTACAGGAAACTACTATGCCACACCTATACTGAGGTTCTTATTTTACATACCATTCATGTTATTTTATATAAAGACAACGATTTGTTGGGATATTTGTTTTGTGGGGGTAGTTGACTAAGAAGAACATGACAAATTTTACTGACAAGATTTCTCAGACATCAATTCCTCTTCTGTCCCTTTCATATCCAATGGTATGATTAGAGACAACTTGTCTATCATTGCATTCAGTACTGCTAAATGGATGGTACTTTTAAGACAATTTTTTAAGAGAAAAGAAATATTTTGTTTTCATATTTTCAATACAAGGTGCTAGTAGAAAAAGGTAAATGTAAAGGATTAGGTGTCCATCTACTAACATTCACAAAGTGGTTGGTTTACCATGGTTGTGAAGTGGTATTCAAGAAAGGAAAAGCATTCCCGAGACACATAGCGATGGGGCAGGTGAAGCATATCGGGGTTTGTGTGAAGAACCTATATAAGCTAGATGTGGAAGACTGTGCTGCATTAAGCACTAAAGTGGAGAATGTGTAGGTCGTGATGTCGATGAACTTTGTCACAAAATAGTTTGTCATTTGCATCATGGTACCTCGAATATTATACAACAATAACCATTGGCCTCCATAAAGGAGCACATAAGCAGTAGGATATATGCAAAGGATGTACTTTACAAAAGTACATAAAATCCACATTCCATGATCAAGACAACAAGGCACATGCAGTCCTAGAAAGGATCCACTATGATGTTTATGGACATTTCTTGATAACCTACACTATCATACACAAATATGTTGTCATTTTTATTGATGACTTCTCATGGAAGTGTTGGATCTTCTTCATGTTGAAGAAAGATGAGACATTCTCCAAGTTTGTATAATTCAAGACACTGGTTGAAAAAGAAGCTAGCAAGAGGGTGAAGGCTTTGTTGTAGTGGCTATAACACCCTCCAAAATTTTGGCTTGCACTTAAATTTTGGAGCCTACTATAGATATTGTGATCAATCATTCCTTAGTCACTTATTGGTAAGTTGGTGATATCAAGCTCTACTTTTCAATGTTAGGAGTCATTCATGCTTTTATCTTTACATAGAATGTGTCATATTTGGGCATGGGGGATATTGCTTGTCATGCAAAGGGAGGTTTTGTTTGCTGCAAGGGGAAATATTTATGAGAATGGGTTGTCCTCACCACATAGAAATGTTTCACACTCATTTCACACACTCTTACACAATTTCCACCTTTACCCTCCCATAGTCTATCATCGGAGCCACACTTTCCCTAAGCCTCCATAAAGGTTGTTGCATGAGTTAAGTATGTGTTATATGTCCTGAACAGTCTATGTTGTATCAATAAGTTTTCAAGTGTGTGATCATAGTAAAGTTTTATCATTGTTCACATCAGGTACACTAATCCCACACTTAGCCAAACTTTGGAGTTTCCTTAGCAACCTATCCTCATCCAACTTTCCTGAACTATGCACTTCACATATATAACCCTCAAGATTTTCTCTTTCCTATTGGAATTGTGTAATGTGCATAAATCCAAACCTCCCTTAGCATTCAAAAATGTGTAGTAGTTTCCTCTCATGTCCGTCCCTTAGCTGGAACCCATTGTCTCTAGAAACTGTGCAGTTTTTTCCCTTAACCACCCAGTCTGCCTTGCATCCAGAAATTGCATAGATGTGTCCTTCTAGGGCCTCATCCTATAGTAGTGCCTTGCATCCTAAAACTATGTAAAAGTGTCCTCCCATGGCCTCATCCCGCAAGAGTCACTACCTATGAAATTACACGATTATGTCCCTCAGGGGCCACAAAGAAAGATGACATGATAGATGAATCTCAAGGAGATGAGGAGGAAAATAAGAATACCAAGGAAACCAAGATATGATAGAATATCAAGACCGCATGAAGAATCCATTTGATGCATAACCCTTTGGAGGCTAGGTATGGAAAACAAAGCACATATTTTTAAATATACCTCTTACTGTAGCTTAAAAGTTTTCTTATCATTGTTGTATCATTCTATCTTCAATGACATGCATGGTTGAAAGAACTAAAAGTCATTCCATGTGTTTCCTCTATGTGTCTTGCTCTATTCCACTTGCTTATTACATAACTTAGAAGATGAAGAGTATTACCACTTGTTTATTTAAGCTACGAAGGTTGTGACCAACAATATCTTATGACTAACCAAGCATGATGCAAAGCATCCTAAATGGGATGAAATATGTTCGATGATATGTATATAGTCAGTACACTCCTTTCCATTACTTATTTGGATTAATTCTTTCTTTGTATCTTGCATGGACCCTCACTTCTTGTCAGGTTTGGCTACCTACTACTAGTAGTCCCTTAGCTCTTTCTTAAAAAAGTAGGGGAAGGAATTTCCTTCAACCTAATTTCCTCAAGGCTCTTCATAGAAAGTATAGAGATAAGAGAAGGATATGTGGAATCTCACTATCAAGCTCTTGAAAATATTTTACATGTTCAAATATATCCAAACGATTAAGCTGCCACTCAACAACATTGTCAATCTTGGAAAACTCAAGAAAGATCACATCTCTAGATATTATAAACTAATTATTCAATTCATCATAGAGATCGTATGCTTTGGAGGTATGAGTACCCAAAAAAGATACACTTGTGACTCCTTGCACTGAGTTTTTTATCTGTTCCTTAGGTATGAAGGTATAATAGTAGGAACCAAAAACCCTGAGATGCCTTACCAAAGGAATGTGGCCATACCACATTGCATAGGGAGTATTGTTTCTAATAACAAGAGATGGACACCTATTCTTTATATACACAACACATAGAACCACATCAGCCCATAACCTTATGAAAATTAATATCTTATCTATGCCAATTTCATAGTGAAAGTAATACATTGCAGTGAACTATGTGTTGAAAAATGCAGCAAGAAATTCTCAATTTGATTTTTCGTTGATCAAATTGAAAAAATTGAATTTCCACCTCGAAAAACAACTTGGATGATCTAACTTTTGTGACATGGCTTGTGTCACCTAGTTTACTCAGTAAATTCAAGTTAGAGGAGTTAGAGTTTAGTTTTGCATATGTGATTGCTAATTTGTAGCAATAAAGGTCAATTATCTCAGGTTATTGGCAGTTAAACTAGTTCTAACTTTTGGAGAAACTAGTGGAAGGCCATTTAAGAAGTGGCACTTTAGTCAAACTCAATGATCATCCATTTAACTGATCAGTCAACCCAAAATAGTTGGGGCATTTAGAGAAGTCAAGTTCCCTAAGATTAGTGGAGATTCCATGACAGTTCTAATTTCTTGTATCTCACACAATTGTAAGAACTTACTATAACCATAGTGGAGGAGGTAGCTTCAGTAGGAGCTTCTTGTGAAATTGGAGAGGGAATTGTTGTTGATAGCATTAATATCCTACCAACAATTTATTTTGCGCCATAGTTCAATGTTTTGGGTAGGGTTTTTGAGGCTGGATAATTTTTTCTGATGCTTTTTGGTCATGCATGTCCTCACTAGGTATCTTGGGAGGTCTGTAATACTTCCTTGCATGTATGTCCTCACTAAATTCATTTTCGGATGTCTGTACTAGTTCCTTGCAAATTTATGTTTGTCAAGTCTTAAATAATCATGATGTTAGGTGCTCACAACAATCCAACATTTTATGGCACTCTCCAAATCACCATTCTTAAAAGGATCCAACAAAACAACTTGAGAGGAAGATGAGAAGGGCACACTCTTATTGGAACTAGCCTAGAACTAGTGGAATTGGTTGGTCCCAATGGTTTTAGAGTTGTACTAATCTATTTTGGTGGTTCAGATTGGCTAAGGTTGGTCTTGTATTGAACTGGCCTTAAAACACCAATGTGACTAGTTCTTTACCAAAATAACGAATTCTAAAAAATGTGGCGCAACATAGCTAATGAGCACCAAATATTAATTTTGCAATAAAAAATATTTAAAATGAAAAAAAATGTATTAAACCCGGGGTACTATAGAAACTAACCCTACTAACTAATGGTAATATTTAATTTTTAAAGTTAAAGTAAAAGTTGACATTCTCCTTATCTTTCCTTTCCGAAAAGGAAAGATAAGGATAATGTCAACATTTACATAAATTTTCAATATTAACATTAATTGTTTCAGGTTGTTTCAGAGTGGTTCCAACTTCATTCAATTTTAAGAAAGTCAACTTTTAGATCCCATTCAAAACTTACTGGTGACTGTTCGAACTACTTCTTTGTAATGAGTCCTACACTTTGACTTCCAATTTATCATGTACATTTATTGCATAATCATATTCCTCACGAGAATTTGCAGCAAAAGTTGATCTTTTATCCATTGCAAGAACATTACCTAGATTAGGGAACCATCAGCTACCCCTCCCAAGCTTCTCCTTAACATTTAAATTTTCTTTGGAAGCATGTATTCATTTTATCCATTAGATAATTTTTTCCACTGTGATAGTCCAACAACACCCCTACCAGCTTATGCTTGAAAATCCATCTCATTTTTACTTCTACCTTATAGACACCATTAAATCTTTTGTCTCCAATCTAAAAGAGGAAGAACCAGAAAGAGCCTTTCTGGCCCTCTTCTTAGCGCACAATATGTTTAGTTTCTCTCTTGTGCTTACACTTTAGTCTTCTCGTATCTTCAAAATGGCAAATCTTAAACACAATCTCATGTTGTGCATTCAGGGAGGCATAATTCACCATTTCTTTACATAAAAATACCCCACTATCATTCCCTTTAACTTTAGATGAAAGCATATATTTTCCTTGTGGAGGGTTGCTAATCTTCCCATCCATCTTTCACCTCCCTCTCCTACCCTCATGAACCTAATAAGCTAAATTTAACCAATCTCATTATATCTGAGATAAACAACCCATCCAACTCGGTAGATTAAGTTGAGACCCTTTTAGAAATGAAATCCATCCCTCCATAATGATATGTCCCTCTCCAACAACATCGTCATGTTCTAGTCAAGATCTATCATTCCCATGATCACCATAAATTTCCCAGTCCTTCACTTACATCTTTGGTAAAATAATCATTCAAATCACTTATACTTTGTTGTATTGTTGGTTGCATTATGATTTCATTTAATGGAAATATCCCTCTAGTAAGTACGAGTAACCAAATTCAAGTTCTTATTGAACTCTTGTGTTAACATACTTAATTTTCATCTTGACCTATTCAGTTTCAAATTCTAGTGTGGTTGGTTTACTGGTTGACTAGTAGCATTCACAAGGTGGTTATTGATGATCATAGCTAGTTTAGAATGAACGTCGGAATTTGCCTTGAAATCCAAGCCTTGAGAGTATGAAATTATCATTGAACATTTCAAAGCTCATACTTTTCTACAAAGGAATACACTATTTTCATTCATGAAGAAAAGTTATATGAGAAAGAACCAAGTGGTTATTCTTTTCAACATTTTCATCTGCATTTCCTATCTATCGTTTTCTTATTGAATGGGAAAGTTGGGTTTTTGGGATTTTCAAATTAAAGTTCTATGATGGTGGTGTTCATCTAAAATTTTGGTCTCCTTCGAAAATCTTGTTTGGTATGTGCAAAACAAGCATTGGTGCAACTTTTAGTGTTGCAATTTTTAAAGATATGGAAATTCTATATTGATTTAAGACATGCAATGTTAAATATATACATGATACCTTTTTTTGACATTCCATTCATAAATTTGAAATTTGTAATAAGTATAAATTTTACTAATTGATTATTATATTTATTATTACAAAATTGAAGACAAAGGAAGAATAATATATAATATAGGTTTACGTGAATGGAAAGGGTTAAGACAAAGTAATAATTATATAATGATAGGTGGACCATAGGGGTTGGGTTCCTTACCATCGATGTATTCTATATAAGGTGGGAGAAGAAGGAGAAGGTGGCATGAGTTTTGCTTGTCTAATTGAGGACAAGCCTATGAAGAGACAACATAGTAATGGATTGATGTCTCATGCATGACTTGTTTTTGAAATATCTGGAGAAATAAGGTCTATGGATAGGTGAAGAGTACAACTCCAAATATTTTTTGTAGTAATCAATCTTGAGTGAATAGAATGTCATATCTATATAGACCTTTGCAAGAGTACCCTATTCTAGGCGAAGATAGAGTACATCATTTCCTTATTGGAAGTAATTAAACCTTTATCATAGTATAATTTAACTATAGATATTTGAAATACTAGATGTTTACAATCAATTTTATAAAGGGGTATGGGCTTCTTAGTTTTTCTGCTGGAATTTTAAATACTGAGATAGAAATTTGTAACAAGAATATAATGACCTCAATTCCTTGTGAATACTATAAGTATCTACTATGTATATTTTTTTCAAATCGAATAGAAATATGATCAACTTTGTTTTTTCTAAAGAAAAAAACACACAACATATTCTGTATATAAGAATTTCTTATGTGGAAAGAATTATATCAAACATGTTATTTAGAAAATAACATATATTAAACTATATAATAAATCATTAAATTGATAATTATTTAATATGGGTTGACTTTTAGTGATGTTTCTATCGATCATCTGATGATGTTGTGGACTATTTAGAAGTCATGTCACTAGTAAGTCAAGTTTTCATGTCTCCTTCTCATTTTTATAAAAAATAAAGTAGAGAATTAATGGGAATATTTAATTCATGATACTAAAAATGGGATCACAAATTATCTTAAATTTACACACAATATATTGACAACATATCCATGTGAGAAGTACTAGAGTAGAGGGATTGGATCAACCAAGCCTTTTCAATGTATGAAAATATTAGGCTTCAAGAGTTCATGTGTTGTAGTGACAGATGCACTAAAGAGGGACAATTATATTAACTCAAAATACTAGAATGGGATATTGATGGGTGGAGGTTAAGTTGTACCTATTATGTGAGCCTTATCTTTAATATCTCCTTCATGTATATGTTCTCCTTAGGCGATGGAATTTTTTCACAAAACTAGTTTGAGCATTAACATTTTCTCATTACATAGTCATGTTGTTTCATTTCATTAATAGAATTATATTTCTTGATAAAACAAGTAGAAAAGATCCTATTGGTGTGTTAGGATTCAAAGTAATTTTCCCTTCCCCTAATATTATTTTTTAACTTGAGGAGGTAGAGGATTCTGATGATGGCATATTATGTTCTTGAAAGCAATGTGAGCAGGTCTCAATGAAATTTAGGAACTCAATCAAGAGACCCGGTGAAAGAGATAATTGTTCGATAAAATCTATTGATATTGTTGTCTAGATCTTAGATAGTGCCTCCTACCTAACCTAGTCACACCTATCCTAGTCACAGTAAAGCAAATTAAACTTTGAAGTTCCACTTTAATTCTTCCCACTAAGCTTTTACCACAATCTCAAGGTACCTTGGCAAAATAAGTCCACTGATGATTAGTAATAACGTTCTTGTGAAATAATACTTGTACACACTATAGAGTACATGACTCCATATCAATAACTAACCTTTTTTTATCTATGTGGATGATATTTTGGTTATGAATGACATAGTATCTTGGTGGAAATATGTTTGGATCCATACGACCATGGTTATAATATTTAAAAAATCCTCATGTCTATTCATCAATTTCATGTGTGATTAGTTGGGACCCAACATGTGCACTTATACGTAGGATATAAGATTATGTAATCCTTTCTTGGATGACTTCATTTTCAACATTGAAGGAAACATTTATACTTGATAGTTGGATTTTTGGATGCATTTCCTGGATGAATTCATTCTTAGTGTGGAGTGTAGTACTTGTACATGGGACCTTGGTTTATGGATGATCCCTTTATGAACACACTTCTTGGACTACTTCACTCTCAGGATTGGGTGCAATGCCCATACACAGGAAGTTGGCTTATGGAGATACATCATAGATATAAAATTTGAGAGCAATGTGTTTCAAAGGGGATGAAATTATGGGATCCCCCTAGTGATGTAATGGGGTCCATAATGGTTAATAATATCATAAGTATGGTGTTCATTTAATGTAATGTATACAAAGTCAGTTATGTTAGTTATTATTAAATAATTCATACTAGGTAGTTTTCATGCAATAAATGTTGTATGGCCTGTTAATTAGCATAAGCACCAATAGTGGTTAAAATTTCGGTTTTATAAATGAACAATATTTGAGTACTCATTATTGGATTTGTTAAGTACAGTGATTATATTTGAGCATTAGTTTGTTGGGAGGTTCCCCTTGAAGAGGAAAATGAACAAGAGTTTATCTTTCCATAGAACAATTACCATACACTGTTAACTTACCTTGATGGTTTTGGATTCAATAAAGTAAAATGTTTTTTTATCTTCTTAGAGACATTACCCTGCAGTGAATTCATGCACTGGAAACTTCTGGAGAACTTTTCTAATCCTTACACTTGTATTTATTTTGGGAGTTGGATCTCATGAACCGTTCAGGATGTAGATGCCCATCCGACGGTGAAGGTTTTCTTGAGCTTGGTCATGGTAACTACTCGCTCGATCCATGCTGGCCGAGGTTTATTGGCATTGTTTTCTGTAGGGTTTCTAGAAATCCTCTCCCTCCGAGGTTCCAAATGTTTGGCAAGGTAACCTCTACACCCATCCTCATGAAATTTTACCATTGGTTTCCATAATGGCAATGTCAGATTTTCTAACGAACCTAATACTATTTTTGTGCTAAGATTTTAGCTTTCACATTTTTTCACTTAGGGTTCTGATACTGATATGAAACCAGACAAAATGACCTGGTTCTAGTTGTCGTGGGTGATGGCTCCAGCAGAAAGTGGTTGAAATAAGGTATTCACTGTTAACCGTCATTACGTTACACAAGACTTCGTTATGGCTCAGTATTATCTATGAAATTGATGGAATGGTTATGATATGTTACTTAAAGTTCACCATCCCTCCTATTTTAAATGATTTTGGGTTTGTGCATGTGTTCCACCTCTCCTTTCGCTTATGGTTGATGAATTTCCAGCATTCATGGTGAAGATTATATTACTCTGCATTTTCCAGGTATTTCATAGACTTATGGAGACATGAAGAGTTAGGGTTTGCTTGTCATGTTTCCTTAAAAGTGTAAATGGTCGTAATGACCACTTGAGCCTGAGAGGCTATTCTAGTTTTTGGTCTCCATTAACGCATATTTTAGACTTGATTATTAATTTTGGGCCTGTAATGTATTTTCCTTAAGTTTTTGTCCTTCTCAGCTAGTTAGGATTTTATAAGGAAAATTAACTCAAGTCACTTTTTTAATATTTTTGTGCCAGACTGGCATTTTGGCTTCAACACAATTAGAGTGACTCTATATCATTAATAGTATTACAATCCTAATTTTCTAATGGTTGCAATAGTTTGTATATTGTTAGTGGTGTTACCACGTCAATCATTAGAGGGGTTGAAACTAAGAATTTGATTGACTATATTTTTCTAAGATTATGAATGTGGTTCTTATTAATATTTGTTACTTCTTACAAGTGTCTTATTCTTTACAGTATCATAGACTTGTTCCTCTAGAATTTCTGGGCTTTACAGAACGTGAATTATATTTGTAACAACTTATGATATTATGTATTTTCTTCTTGATTATACTACATGTTGCCTACATTATTTATTTTTCTAAGGTGTATACCTAATCACACCCTCCATCTAACATTCAAGACTTCAGGACTGTCTTATCGCTAGGCCGCTGTCACGCTAAGCTAGAAGACTAACCAAGTTTCCCTACTGGTCTTCCTCGTTGCGTTTTCCCACAATTCTACTACCCTTTTTGTTTTGCTATTTATTTATTATTCAAGATAGCTTAATTCCTATCAGATTCATTATCAAGATCCTTTATTTGGTTTGTCACCATACAAAATGTGAATTTAATTTATTTCAAAGAGCATTAATAACAGTCATAAAAAAAGACTCAGTTTTTGCAAATTTATATACTAAATATCTACACTTACAGTTTCCTTTTAGTTATCCTCATATAATGCTAATTCGATTTGTATCTAGTTATCAGTTATACATATGAGCCGTAGAATACTTATATGAAGCCTTACAAGTCTACATAAAAATTTTCTCCACCTTCTAGAAAGCAATGTGGTTTCCTCCCTACCATGAGATTAGTCACACACCAAATATCCCCCTTGCTCTTCTGACAAGCATGATAGACTGCAATAGCACAATGCTAGCTCTTCTGTGACTATCTGGTCCTAGCCAGACTTAGTCCAACTAGCTTACATAAATTTGTTTGACCCTCCTGCACGGATGCATAAATTGAATGGGAAAATTAGGCAATGTTACCCATACCAGAGTAGACATTCCCGACATAATGAGAGGAATTAATTCTAGAAACCACAATTGAATGGATAGACTAGCTCATCCCCAAAACCATGGACCTTGTTCAAAAAATTTATGTTTATCCTTGTGGAATTTGAAGACCACCACAAAAAACCCTTTGAGAAAAATATCAATTCCAAATTTTGGCTCTATTTTTGACATATCTATTCCCTGAGGGAAGATGATGAGGGCCAAAATCCATTGAAGCAACATATTATTCCTCGACTTACAAATTCTACCACCCTCATAGTTGTGTCAGTATCCATCACTTCAAGGGTAGGGGTGTCTAGTAAGTACTCAACCAAAAAGCCTAGATTTGAAAGATCCTTAAAATTCAAAGAGTTGGGACTAGGCTTGAGGGCTTCCTTAAAAGACTTGGACGTATTAATACAAGGAAACCACCCTCCTTGGATCTACCTTCTAGCTATGTGATGCGGGAGATTGAAGCAACATTTGTGATGCATTAATCACATGGAAGGTATTCCTTCCTTAGTATTTTGTCCTTGTACAAAAGTCTCAAAAGCATAGCCGAAATTCCTGTATGTTCTTGGATTTTGGTAGCAAGCTTTGCTACCAAGTTAGCTACTAACAACTTAATACAAAGAGTCCCTTTTGATAAATGGTTTACAAATATGGTGAAATGGGGAAGGTCTGAAATTAAAGATCTTTCTTTACAAGTTCTATCTATGGGGAGAGAGGGACAAATGCTTGTATACCCTCTTCATTGTAGTGGAAATTTCCTATAAACATATTTTAGACATCCACCTTTCATTTAAGTATTGTTCCAAACACTTTGTGTACAACCAAAAAGCCCTTATCTACTAGACACTAGCATCGACATTGCCATAATAGAGCTGTTGCTAGTGTAGAATGGTAAGACTCTTTTATAACATAGATGTGACTTATAGCATGGCCAAACCATGGGACCTCCCATAAAGATGATACCCTCTATGCCAGCTTGTTCCTTTGATCCACTATGATAGAAAAAGGATCATTATGCTACATATAAAGCCTAATAGGCATCTATTCCTATAACCAGAGTTGAAACAAAGCTTAAAATCCTTATGTCACAAGAATTCAGGAGTAAAAGAATATAAAAGCTAAATTCCTCACTTTAAAATCCAAAAACCCTAGCATTTTCCATCATGTAGCCTGTCACGATTGTTGATTCCCTATCAATCCCAACTAGGAATATATTTATTATCGCTATCCTACATATACTACTATTGTTCATGGTTTTAGGGATTTTGAGGAATTCTCCAATTCTTTGGAGACTTTGGGAAATGTTAGAGAAATGCCATGGGGTTGATCATCCTACATGTGCTGCCATTATTGAGGGTGTTTTGAAGGGGGAAGCAATGCAACAAGTGGAGGAACTATAAATAAAGATGAGGAGACAAAGTTCAAACTTTAGGGAGCAAACATTTTGTAATTTGCGTTGGAAATAATACTGAGTGGGGAGGGATGAATCAGTATTATCAAACTAATATTTTTTAATTTCCATAATCATATTCATATATGATACTTCAATTAAGGGAACTCTTGTGTACACACAATTGTGTTTAGTGCAACTAGCGTATATCCAACAAACTTATGATTCAGTTAATTGATCATATATTGTTCTTTAATCAGTGCACCAAAACCATATAAACAGTAATCAAGTACAATAAAAACATAACAGATCATCATACATAAGAAATGCACATGAACATCAAGATATAATGTGGAAACCCAATGTGGGCGAAAACCACCTGCTGCAATCATCTCTGTCTTCTTTTAATAATAAGAGAATTATGTTTACAATTTTTGTACTGGTGCCTTCTTATACCAGTATGCAGGCTTCTACGTGTAGAAGGCTACAACCTTCTCTCATTCTGCAGCTTCTACTGGAAGGGAGCTACAACCCCCTAGCTCTTGTACTCGTTGATATGTTTACTAGTATGTAGGTGTCGGCCTACCGAAGGCTACAACGTTCTATTTTCTTCCAGTGACCACGTTTCATAAATTTTCAAAGTAGATCCATTAACAACATCATTCAATCATCAAATATATCTACATCAACCAATATTCTTTTGAACTAACCACAACTGAATTAATCAATCACTCCATCATTCTTATCATTCAGAATGTTGTCACTAGAATACAGTAACGAAAACTAAAGCAATAACCTAGAACACTGCAACAGCAAACAAAAGCAATTAAAACATATTTTATAAGGTATACGCTACTTCCATGTGTCAAACATGTGTGCATACACACTTTCCTTAAAGCGAACCAACGTACAGATCTGTAAATCAAATTATGATGTATAAGTTCTTTTGATATGCAGTGCTAGTGTGACGCTCCTTTTCTAAAGTGAAATTACGTATAGATATGATAAAACCACATAAAGATAATTCACTTCAAGTCTTAGGATCCCGAAACATCATTAGAGCTTATCCTTCATAAAGTGCTAAGGTTCTTCCTTGGTTCAGATCAAGCATGACACCATAAGCCAGTAACCTGCATATTAGATCTCACATTATATCAGATATTTGATATTTGCACACTTGGTCTAATGATCTTCTCCTCCTTTTATAGCTTTATGCCTTTCTCAATATCATGGACCAAAACCACTTAGGACCAATACCTTGGACCAAATACCTGGGGTCAATACCTAGGACCCAATACCTTGGACCAATACCATGGATCAAAATACCATGGACCAAATACTTCAGACCGACATTTAGTTTTCCAAGGTATATGCATTTTTCCTTTTGTGAAATTATTTGTGTTCGTATACACAACTTATATATAGTGAACCCATGTGTATATGTGGTGTTGATCCTGCTTATACCACTGCCCTACATTTCATCACATTTGTAAACACTCCTATAATGTATTCTGTCACATCTAATATCTCTTCTATAGATTCATCTAGTTACCATATACAAGAGATTTGTTCTGCTACAATTGGGTTTCCATCAAGTACAATACATACATCATAATGCCAATAATTTTATTTAGGGATTTTTCAAGGCAGGAGATGTTCAAAAGGCATTGGATGTGTTTGCCTCTATTCTGGAGAAGTTCGAACCCACTGTCACGCTGTATAATGTTGTGATGATTGGTTCTGCAAGGTTGTCGAGATGCTGGGGACATTATCCTCTAAGAAATCACCTCGATTTCTGGAGGGTAAAATATGAAGCAGTTCAGGTAATTTTAAAGTATTCTCTGTTTTTTTTAGGCTCTAGTAATTTATAAGATATCCATCTCATAGACAACTATGTGTAAACAAGTCCATATATTTCATTGCCCCTTATAATTCAAATTTCTCACCTTCCATTAGGGTTCAATTAGAACCCAAAATCCAATCCTATAAATATGTCACAATTATTAGACTAAGACTTTAAAATTAATTTATGACAATAACATTCTAAGAGGTCATGGAAATGCCTTAATCATCATTATAGTAATAATTTAGCTTCAAAATGATGCCTATAAACTTTTGTTTTGTCCAAATCTATGAACACTTAAATTTATATGATTGGCAGACAAAGAGATGGGATGCCTTCAAATGTTGGAATGTAGGAAATTGGAGGAGTGGACATGGTGAACATTTGTGGTCAACATTGGTAAGGAAGAAAGTTTTTAGGGTGCATTCTTCCACGTCCAAGTACTTTTTAGCTGCACCGCCGGTAAGTTGTTTCTCCCATGTTACATTGTGTTGTTCCACATCCTATGTTACAAAAGAAAAATGTTCTAGGTTATATTTACTGTGAGTTATCATTTCTTAAAAACTATATGAGAAGAAACGTTATTCATGATTATCAAAATTTTAGTGTGTTTAAGTAGTTGCACGGTGTCTACATTGTGGCTTATAGATTTTCTTAATTTAATTTCTTTTTACACTCACCAATAGTAATCATTCCTCACATAGGGTTTTATCATTATACAAAATGGGAGCAACATCAACATTAGCTGTTATGTTCAGCCGATGTAATTCTGTTCAAGTCAGTTGTGTCTATGGTTATTCTATTTCTTTGTTTCTTATTTTGTTGCAACATATTTTGTCATGTATGATAGATTTAATTTTAGAGTAGAAAACAAGCCCTCTCTTCTTTGCAAAAGTGTTAGAATCATTTGGATAACAAATCCAGGTGTTAAAAGAGTCTTCCTGAAAGAGAAACAAGCCCCAATAATTTATTTTATTGTATTTTAATTTTATTTATCTTTTTTCTTTTGGAATTTTTCAGTTTTAGTCAGCAAGGCATGGTTAGTCAATGGATTATTGTAAAAATTTCCCTTTTTGTTGGCTCTTATCTGTCTTTTTCCATATCACGCATCATTTTTTGGTAGTGCATAGATCCATCTCATCGACAACTATGTAGAAACAAGTCCATATATTTCTCTATCCCTTAACATTAAAATTTCTCAACTTCCATTAGGCTTCAATTATAAACTAAAGTCCAATCCTATAATTATGTCATAATTATTATACTAAGCCTTTAAAATTAATTTATGACGATAACATTCTAAGTGGTCATGAAAATGGCTTAATCATCATTCTAGTAATAATTTAGCTTCAAAATGATGTCTGCGAACTTTTCTTTTGTCCAAATCTATGAACACTTCAATTTATATGATTGGAAGATGAAGAGACAGGAGGCCTCCAAACACTGAAGCGTAGGAAATTGGATATTTCCATTTTGTGTGGTCTAGGGTCCTGAGAAGTTTCGGGTTCATCCTCTCTATCTCGCATTAGAAATGATCCACATAGAGCGAACCCTGATCATGGGTCCTAAAATGTTTTGGGTTCCTCTTCTCTATCTCACAATATAAATGCTCCACATTGAGCCAACCCTGATAATTATGATGCAACAGTGAAGAGGTGCCACAACAGGAGGAATTTATGCATCAAGACACCCCTGAGAACTCTACAATGAAAATGCTCCACACTGAGCCACCCTTGAGCACTATGATGTAGTAGTCGAGATGTGCCACAGAAAGAGCACTCTATAATGAAAATGCCATACATCGAGCCACCCTTGAGCACTCCGATGCAACATTCGAGAGGCATGGGGCAAGAGGAATCTCTTCTACGAGCCACCCATGAACACTCAACAACGTAATCGTGCCTCAAGTGCTTCTGGTATCTCTAGTCTTCTTCTGGTACCAAGGTATGTTCAATGCCATCTCTGGATTAGGGGAAGTGTGTAGGAGAGAAACTTCATAGCCTTGGTGCCCATGTAGAAATCCTTTTTTTTTTTAAGCAAAAAGATCATGCTATTGATTTTTACAACACTTTAGGTTGTAGACATGTACTGAATGTGCCTTCTCTAGGAGGTGGGGCTCCATAGTACCCTTGACATGCAATATGATGTAGAGACTAGAAAGAAGCCATGGCGTGATTACTATTTTTTCTCTCTTCGTATTAATTCTTAGCTATAAGCATCTTGTTCATATGAAATTCATTTATATTAGGTTCAGAAACAAAACAATATTGTATGGGATTAATGAGAGACCAAAGTTTGAACACACGCTTTGCAAAATTAATATTTGTTGGATTACTTCAATTAGGAAAATAATTGCCACAAGCTGAATATCATTGTTGAATTTCAACTTTCATAGTTGCGCCCTAGTCCTTAGATCAGAAAAGGAATTTTGTCGATGTACATGGAATAGGGACACAAAATAGGGTTTCGTTATATTTTCTTGGGAGCAACTTAGCATCCCAAAATGGTACTCTAGTATCTACCTATACATGGGAAAATGCCACATTTTCTGATTTAGTTGTCAAAGGTTAAGGCTTCAACTTGACCCCACGTGTTTACCTTACCTTGGCATAGGAGGAGTCCCTCTACCAAAATATTTCTTCCACCCCTATTTCTAAAACAAAGGAAAATTATCATCACAGAGTCAGTAGCGGAGACAGAGCATGCAAATGGGCTATTGGTGGAAAATTCTTCCGAGATTCACATGGAAAATCATCGGTTCGGGTTGACGTCTACAAAGAAGCCTTTCAACCCTACAGATCATCATGCTAAGATTAAGTGAAAGTCCAAAACCAGTAAGGATTCCAAGAAGCCTAAAACCAGTAAGGATTCCAAGAAGCCCAAGGAGCATATCTCTCCAGGCAAAAAGCTCACAAAATTTCTAAGTTCTCTCTTTATGGCTTTCTGTCTCCAAATCGTGATAATCCTAGCATCAATAATTTGTAAAGAATACTAGTCAAATATGGTACCAATAAAGTTTGAAACTTCTACAATTCTAATGAGTCCAATTGGCTTTGGAAAAAGAAGTTCTTCAAAGTAAAAGATGGAACAAAAGGACTTCTACAAAGTAGAAATCCTTTTGCTGCATTTTTCTCACCGTATTCCAATGAAAATCTCTATACTTATAAGGATGTAACACATCATTCCCATCCTAAGAGAATGATAAGAATCTACATTTTATACTCATGATCTAGCCTACATCCTGTAGTGTAGGTGTCATCTTTCCTATCAGGAACAGAAATGTGTCTATCCATGACTGTTAGTCACTTTCTGAAGAAAGATGATCTTGATATTACCAAAAGGTTGTGAAAGGATGATAGTCTACTCATCCAATCAACAATGTTGGAGCTTCGAAGCTTTTTAATGTACCATATCAAAATAAAGCAGTACCCAATACTTGGAGCATTAGTGGAACATGAGAAAGTTATAATTAAGTTATGAATTTATAAAATTATATATATTTTAAAATTAATAAAAAACATTACATTTATGCGCAAATTAAAATAAATTTAACCAAACTGAAATTAAAAAAAAAATATTAAAGAAATTATAATTTAAGTTATTAAATTTAGATAATTATTATTTTTAATGAATTATAGTTTAAAAAAATTATTTAAAAAAATTATAATTTTAAGTTATTAAATTTATATAATATTATTTTTAATTGAATTTATTTCCATATTTGAAAATTAATT
Source organism: Pinus taeda (assembly GCA_000404065.3). NCBI lineage: Eukaryota > Viridiplantae > Streptophyta > Pinopsida > Pinales > Pinaceae > Pinus > Pinus taeda. The sequence continues at coordinate 230,383 of APFE030959637.1, forward strand.
CAAATAAGGATACATTACATTTTTATCGGAATCTTTCAAGAAAACAGAAAAAAAAAATATCTGAAACAGTTTTTACGCGTCCCCAGAATCAAGGACTTTGGCAATCTTGTTTGAAGATAAAACGTAGCTTTTTGTATACGAAAATAAAATGTCAAAATCCCACATGATAGATGCATCCTCCACAACGAACAGATTGTAAACCAAAAAAACAACGAGGGAAAATTCTTTGAAATAGAGGAGTAACGATCCAAGAACATGAGCAGCAACGGACCTCAAGGTAGCGAGTGACAAACGGAATCAAGTAGATTTTAATGGGCAGCCTATTTAAAGCAATTTGGTGAATGATAACCCTGCTTTACCGCGAGAATCTTAGAACATGTTTAACCTAGAACTGTTGTGTATATTTCATCGAAGCCACCCTGTGAAAATACTGTATATCATCTTCTGCTAACATTAGAGATCGAGCATATTATGATTGGTTGCAGAAATTTGGTCATTTCTCCGCATAGGATTTAGACAGAGAGAGATAAATAATCCAAAATGACCCCGGTGTTTATTCCATAGCAATTAAATATAGGACTGAAAATAAATGTGACGAAAAGCATCAGAAACATGTTTCACAAAGCCGAAAGAAACGCATAAACGAAAATTTGTAAAAACAATAATATAATTGTAGAGGTAGTACGATTACAACAATGGCATGCAGATGGGCTTATTTCTTAAATTGCTTATAAAATCCTAGAAGTAAATGACAAATGGCGTGCCCATAACATCCGTAACACATGACAATCTTCTGGATACCCTTGCCACATCAATACGTCTTGCCATTCCTCTATATGGCCATTTGGGTATGAACAAATCATCTATCGTGAGAATTTGAAATAAAACAGAAATCAAACCCTAAACCTAACCCTAAAACAAGAACCCTCCCATCTGCAAGAAACTGATCAGTGTAAAATGAGGGCAACCAGAGAAGCAATTAAGAGAGCGGCAAGAGATGGCAAAGAGGAAGTGGACGGCGCGCCACCTGCTTGCGGACTCGGAGATGGACTGATCTTAGTGGTGGCAGCTGCGCCTGTGAGTAACATAATTATCACCAACGCCACCAACATCATTGCGCGCATATCTACCACTCTCGATCTCGATCTGCAGACCTCCATTGCGATGAAAACCCGCTGCAAATTACACCTCAGAACCGATTGGGTTAGGATAATTGGGAATCAACCCGAAAGAGACTGGTAGGATTCGCTAAACTAAGCTCCACGCTCTGCGACATGTATAGGAGAGGCAGACACACACACACATATATAGGGAGAGATTATGCTCTGCCGGGGCAGCTCTGTCTGGAATCCCACGGTCATGTTGCTGCCCGCTCCGCCGGTCTATCTGGCGTGATGCAGCTGGGGGACCAGCCACTGATGGGTTGTACCTCTCTACGAGCTTGACTTCCCACCCCATGAATAAAACGGCCGCCATTTTTCTCCAACCCGGGCATTCGAGGTGTGTCCCTCTCCCTACTTCTATGATAACGTAAAACCTCGGTCCATCGGATGAGTGAAATACAATGCACGGGCGATTGGATATTACTCGTTTTATGTATATTACGAGGACAACAGTGACGTGCTTAGTTGTCAACGTGGCTGCTGTACGCACCATGGATAGATACGACACCGAAATTGAGTTATGTTAAGTTTATCAGACACTATTAATTAATATCAAATTTTTGGTTATTAATATCTCATTTGTTTCTTATTATTATTAATATTAATATCTCAGGGTGTGTTTAATTTCACCATAAATTTATTAGAATCATTGATTAAGGTTAATCACTTTTTCATAATATCACAGCTTTTTTTATTCTAATTCTTTATCTTCCAATACTTTTCCGGAATAAATAATAATTTTTTTAATATTATCCAAATTCTACCCAATGATCTTGTACTTGATTTAGATAACTAAAAATCCTTATTCTCATAGCAAATTATTCTTAATTATCCATCGTTAACGACTTATAATGGTGATGTTGTTTGGTGGTGATGTTTACTCAATGATCTTGTACTTGATTTAGATAACTAAAAATCCTTATGCTCATGGTAAATTATTATTAATTATCCATTGTTAACGACTTATAATGGTGATGTTGTTTGGTGGCGATGTTTCCGTTGTACACACCAACATTAGGAAAACAGTGTCAAAGGTAAAATTTTTGAAGACTGATGTTGTTTCGTCGGGATGCGGCCAATGTACACTTACGATAGATATTGTTTCGTTTATTTGTTTGTTTATAAATAAAGTTTTAAATAATATTTTTTTTTAATTCTTATATCATTATTATATGATGGGAGATGAAAACATTTTTAAGAGAATCTCTGATTTAAGAAATAAGTTGTTATTATTATATTAAATTGATTATTTTATCAATGCTAAAATAAATAGATACAATATATTTTTAAAATTTTGAATTTAAATAGTAGGGGATTGCTTTGATTTAAAATGAAGTTATGATGAAATTTAGGTAGATTTTGATCCAGTTATGTGTGCCAGGATTTATTGATGTTTAATTGTTATTGATTATAATTAGACTAATAGGCTTTCCTATGCATCAACAATCATCAACACTTTTACCCTACTCACTTGGATTAGCTGAGACAGTTTTAACTATCTATTTTAAATGTGATTGTTTTTTCCAAATATCTGTTGAGTTTCCTTCTTTGTGAGCTTCGTAGCATGTCAAGATATTTTTACTGTTTTTTCCCATTCTTTTATGTGACTCTTGAAGATATTTTTGTTGCTTTTTCCCATTCTTTTATGTCACTCTTGGCCTCACAGTTAAATCGTTTATTTGGTCTTCCCGTTGTTGTTGTTGTTCTTCTTCCCTAGGTTTTGGCAAATACTGTTCTTCTTCCGTGGCTTTGGGCAAACACCGATCAGTATTAAGCATTCTAAAACACAGAAATGTCAGTTTGTTACTGGTTATGTTCTTTTGACCTAATTCCATTAATTTGTCTACATTACAAATGTGATTGCGGTGGATATCTGTGAAATTGGATAGCAGTTTTGTATTTCTCTGCAAATTGAACCAGAGATAATGTCCGGGGTTGATGGAGAAATTAAAGATTTTTACTCAGTAAGAGGGATTAAATCCGACTGTACTTTTTCAAAACTTAGGGCTACTTACAAGAAGCTCGCAATGGTGTCCTTCATAACTCTGTCAATGGCTTTTTGGTCCTTTTTGCCTTTAATTTCTTCTTGCTTTTGTAGAATTTGTCTCAGGATTGAATATCTCTGTCTGCTGCGATTATAAACGGGATTTCTCATTGTGAAACAGCTTGGATTTGACGGAGATCTTCGATTTTGTGCTTATTTATTTTGGAGGATTCATGAATGTGCCGAGTATAAGCCATGGATATAACTAATTCCATGGATTGATTGATTAGAACTAATTCTAATGCTCTTTTAGTAGTTATTAGAAGATTTAGATTGATTGATTTAAGCTGTTACTATTGAATTTCTGATTGGGAATAATGATATAGTTGTAGATAAAGTTTGGTACCCAGGGCTAATCGACATGGAATGGATTGGATTCTTAGTTTTGTCAGATGAGAACAAGAGATTCCTGTACGATGCAGGAGTTTATGAAGACGATGATGATGATGTGAGTAGTGATCCCACTCATTTGTATCACAGCTTCGAGTATTGTTGTTATTATTGTTCAAAGACAAATAAATGGCGCCTTTGGAAATTCATTGGAAACTGAATGTATGTACAAGAAAAGGGAGAATTTTTGGATGAAATGGCGGTAATGATGAATGAGAATAAGGGGCAGGTGAGTCATAAGAGCACTTAGGAACTTAAACTTATCAATGGCTGAATCTTGACAGTAGACTTGCTATCCTAGAAAAGATCTGTTTGTGTGCTTATTGTGTTAATCTTTTTCCTTTTCAGGTGAGTGGATCGGAGAGCTTTGAGCAGTTACTAGATCTGTTCGTGGAGATGTTTGAGAGTGATCTCAATAGCTTTCATACACCTACGAAGCATTCTAGTAATAAGAGGAAAAGATCCGACTTCCATAGGGGCGGAACCATGAGAAAAGAGGAGATTGCAGAGCCGAGCTTCATGAGTTCGAGTCCCTTCCAAACACAATCTTATAGCGGGGGTGTAAGTTTGCATGTCTGTTCTATTTTATTTATTTGAGGCGAAGATCCGCTCATAGTTAAGATCCGTTTGAAGTGGTGGTGGGATGGGTTAGTAGCTAACTTACTTGGTCTTTAAGATTAGGAACGAAAAGTCTTATCTTAATTAAAGATTAGGAATGAAAAACGATATTAAGTTGAGTTTTGGTTATTAATGTTTTCAATTAATTAATATTTATTTATATTATTTTATTTCTGAAATATGTATTTATGGGAAACTCCCTTTACATTTCAATATGTTTATATGATGAATTGGTATTGTGTTGAACTTGAATCACACTTCTTTCATCAATGAATTTAAATGATAATTAATATTTCATTAATTAATTTGTAATATTTTATAATTAATTGGTATATAATATATAGATTGTTATATTTAGTTTTGAGAATTTTTTTTTGGCCCAAATCACATTATGATATATTTGTGGACGCCTTTTGAACCAGTGAGTGTGGTTCGTCGTCAGGACGAGTTGAAGAACCAGACCATGGCTGCAACTCGTCCTCATGATGAACCACACTTGGCCTCAGAGTTAATCGTCAACACGTTTACCCTGCTCTGTTGGATCAGGTGAGACACTTTCAACCATTGATTTGAAGTGTGACTACATTTTCCAAATATTGGTTGAGTTGCCTTCTTTTCACCTCCGAGTTCTGTTGTGTGCTCCGTGGCATGGAAAGATATTTTTATTGCTTTTTCCCATTCTTTTATGTCACTCTTGAAGATATTTTTACTTCTTTTTCCCATTTTTTTATGTCACTCTTGGCCTCAGAGTTAATTAGAGTTAATCATTTCTTTGGTCTGCCAGTTGTTCTTGCTATTCTTCTTGAAGCTATGTAAAGAGCTTTTGGAGATTTGACTTCCATTCTTTGATTTGCCTTGAGAGGCTGGGCTTGCGAGGAGACAATCGAGGCAATGTTGCAGTGTTATCCTTCCATCAAAGGCATCAACTACAACCTCCCTCATGTTGTGTCACTACTCCCCATCTCCCAGGTTACTAACAACAGCTTTGCTTCATCAATGGTATATATGCATCACAATCTTACACATATAAATGTATGTAAATAGGTGTGGAGCACATGCGCGGAGACATGTTTGAAATCACACCCTCTATGGATGCCATATTCATGAAGGTAAGTCTTGAACTTGTTGGGATATCATGTAATTCAATTAGAATGAACTGAGAGCACGTTTTGACAATACAATTTGTTTGTGCGATGTCACCAGTGGAGTGGATCATGCATGACTGGAGCAACGAGGACTGTATCAAGATAGTGAAGACTACAGGAAGGCAATTTCGGAGATGGGGAAGCTCATGGGCTTACTGTAGCATATGAAGGGGATGCATCCAAGCATTGAAATTTCAGAAGTTGGGTTTATTGTGTATATGAAATGGCATCTGTCCATGCTTTTGAAATTTTACTCAGAGAAAAGAAAAGATGGATTTGGTATTGCATATGAATGCGATATATTCTTCGTATATGTTTGGCCATCTATAGAAGTTTCTTGATTTTGGGTAATTAACTTAACCTCTTGATTTGGGGTAATTAAGTTACTCTAAAATGAAATAAGACATTCAATGTGTTCCTTGTAATATAGATATAAACAAAACATCTAAAGAAAAGTAATTGCACAATGATCTAGTCGAAGAAAACAAGGTTTTCCACAAACCAATTTACTCTTCTAGAAAATTCAACAATTCCAATTTAATAATCCTATCAACCTCTCTTTGTACCTTTTGGGACAATTGCTAGTTATATTTGTTGCTTTATTTGTAATTTTTGTGATTAATTTAAATCACATAATTGGATTTATTGATGTTTAATTGTTATTGATTATAATTATATTTGTTGATTTGTTTGTAATTTTAGTGATTAATTTAAATCACATAATTTTTCAACGTGTTTAAATTATTTTCATATCTCCTTGGTCATTACGAGTAATTTAAAATTTGAATTATTTTATATAGTAATTTATTTAAAAATTAATTACATAATTGTTCACAATTATCGATTCTTTTTTTTAGATCCTTCACTGCTACATCTCCTAAGAGGGTGTCAAGAGAATTAAAAATGTGCTACATCCACTTGTAAGGTGTCAAGAGAATTGAACACATGCTACATCCACTAAGATGGTGTCAAAAGAATTGAACACGTGAACATGTACCGGTAACCTCTCAATAGAAAAGGTGTTTTAATAGAAAGAACTTGACCAATTGAACTAACCATCATAGATAGAAAATGTATTTAAATGGCAGGGCTTGGCTATTGGGTATTGCCCATGGAAGAAAGCTAGCCAAGTTAGCCTCTTAGCCTCCCTCTTAGCCTCAAGATAGAGGTTGCTAGCACTAGGTCAACCTTGAGTAACCCAATTCAAAGTGTAACAAGTTTCTCTATTCTAAACCATAAACATGTCAAAATACAAACTCAAACTAGCTTAGGAGGATAATAACTATTTCACATAAATACCTAAGATGAACTCAATTGAGTACAATTATCAATATATTATAATTAGTTATTTATTAATAATATAAATAATTAACAATAATATTATTACAAATACTAAAGAAAACTAAAATAAAGTAGTATAAAGATGATAACATATTAAGAGAAAAAAATGTAATAATTATAAAAAATAATGATGAAGATATCATTTTCTTAACTTGATGAATGAAGAATTTGAATTTTGAATCTCCTGATTTACATAATACTTCATAATAAAAGTTGTCTCTCCAAAAATAATAAAAACATCATATAAATGTGAAATATAATATAAATGAAACAAAATATAAAATAGAAAAATATTTCATGTATATGTCCAATATAAAAATGTAATGCAAAAAAATATAAACATAAAAAATATCATATTTAAGATAAATAGAAACATTATAGATATAACATTTTAAAAACATTTTAAAACTAATTTTTTAAATATTTATTACATATAAGTTTTAAGAAATAAGATGAATTTGTTATATTATAAATACAATATATGTATAGAAATTTTGTTAATATAAATTATTACTCGAATTATATTTTTAAATATACATCAATTCCAAGTTCTTGAGTAGCGGGGAATTGATCATGAAATTACAACTAATGTAAATGCAAATACAAAATAAATGATTAAATATTTATATTTCATAATGTTTCGTCCGTATTTTCAGATGGGGTGTTATAGATGATGTAAAAAGATTATTGCAGGATGACCCCCACCTCGCAAGTGTCTTGAGAATTTAAGAGTTGTTAGTTGTAGTAGGCACAAAATAGAAGAAGGATGCAAGCATATATGTGGCGTTGGTTTTTTTAAACTACTTCTATTATGAAGGGTATGGGGTTTGTAGGACTATGCGTGAGTGGAGGTGAGGGAAGACCCTCGATCTCCATGTGTTGGCTTACAATGGATTTCGTAGAGGGTTTATGGACCGTATTTTGGATTGGGTGCTTATTGTAGAGGCAATGCATCAATGTTAGTGATTTCTGTCAAGTGTGCACTCTTAGATTTAATAATGGGTTGGTGAGCAAGATACTTATGGTACATTTTGTAATTTTCTAATATCATGCCTTGTGTAATTCATTTCGTGGGTCTTTTCAATCTCTGTGTCAGATTATGTTATGAAAGTTGGTTTTCTAGTCCCTTACAACTCAGCTGTTAAAGATATTTAATGATTGTTGGGCTACTCTTGTTCTTTGGATTATTCATTTACAGAGTGTTATTTTTGGGGAAGCTGTAAGTTATAAAGCTTCTCTTGTTTTTAAAGCAAGAAATTTTTTCTTGTTGTGGTGCTTTCAAATTGTGTTCGGTCATTTGATAAAAGCTGACAATACTTTGTAAGTGCATTATATCCATGGTTTTGTGTTCTTTCTCGTCATAGGCAAGTCTTACATTATTCTAGGAAATTTTAGAGTCTTGTGTTTCATGGAGCTGGGTCGTGGGGAGTTCTAATATTACATGATAAATTGGTGTCTTTTGAACCATTGGTTTGGAGATTTGGAAATGACTTAATGGGTTTATGATTTGGTAGTCTAGGTTGTGCATTCATTTTATTTTCTTTCTTTTCTATAGGGTATGGAATTTTTAGCAGTTGTCCAAAGTGTTTCTTATCTGTAGGTTTCATGCCTCCTAGGAAATGAATGAGTAGCTAGTGGGGTAGTGGTGTTATTACCACTCCATGGTAGTGGAGGTTCCTTTGCTTTGCCTATGATTCAATGAATACATTCTTCAATGTAGTCCCACCTAAGATGAGAAATGAAATTCAAGATTTAGAGAGTTAAGATGCTGAGGATCACGAGTACCATTCATGTTTTGAGCTTCTTGTTAAAGGTTCAATGTGGGTTCCTATCTCTGGGACAACCAAGAGTCAGAAGAAACAATTTTTCAATTCACTAGCTTTACATAATAAATGTTAACCCTATTGTAGCTACCCTTTAAAGATAAGTAAGTGGAGAATTATAATGTCTTCTCCTCATTGTGTTGGGTTGTGTTATATTATTTCCACAACTAGCCCATGTAGTTAACTGAGGGGTTAGAGGGGGGGAGGATCCCCTTCGTTGCACCGTTGTGTGTGGGGGGGGGGGGGGGGGGAGGGTTGCAGGGGTTTGAAGCATACGCGTAACAAAAAATTTTGGTTTTGGACCCTATGTTAGGATGGGTAGACCCACCTATGGTTTTGTGCATGGTTTTCACACCTGTTTTTTGGATACGATGGTTTTCGGTCCATGGTATTAGACGCGATGGTTTTTAGTCCATGGTTTTGGGTTCTTCTGCATGTATAAATATGTATTATAACATTGAAAGGAGCATAATGAAAAATCAAGCTGATAGTCCTAGCTTTGGGATCCAGGGGAAAATCTCTATGTATATGTGTTTTATGTGTTATGGTCTTGCATTGTTTATTTTCTATGTCTTAGAAATCACATACATGTAATTTCTGTATGAGGTTAAAACCTACATCTGGTATTGGAGTAGTTTTGGCTTCAAGTGGATGCCTTTGTTGCTGACGTGTTTCACTCAGGCTTGTGGTAGACCCTGTTTAGTGGGAGATCTGTGAGATTGATTCGAGTAGTGAAAGAAGATGGCGAGTAGTGGAAAGATAGAGATCGCAAAATTTAATGGTCAGATTTTTGAGTTGTGGAAACTCAAGATGGGGGATCTATTGGTGGATAAAGATCAGTGGATCATGGTAGATCAGGGCACTAAACAAACGAGAATGTTTAATGAAGAATGGAAGAATTTGGATCAAAAGGCAAAGAGCACAATACGATTCTGTGTCTCAGATTCAGTATTGTTGAATGTATTAGGGGAAGCTACAATGAAGGCTTTGTGGGACAAGTTGGGACTTTGTACCAGTCTAAGTCTCTAGCTAATAAACTATTTTTGCAGAAAAAGCTGTATAACCTAAGGGTGAAAGATGAAGAATCAGTGACAAAGCATCTGAACACATTTAATACTGTGGTAAGTCAGTTAGCACCTGTTGATATTAAAATTTCAGATGAAGATAAGTGCATCAGTTTGTTGTGTTCTCTACTAGATTCGTGGGATATTATGGTGATTACAATAGGTATCAATACAACTACCTTGCAGTTTGATGAAATAGTCTCATCCTTGTTGATGGAGGAGAGGAGACAAAAAAATATGGAGAGCCAGAACGGTGATGCCTTGTCTATACAAGGATAGTCCCAAAATAGAAACAAAAATAAATCATCGAGTGGGAGATATAAATCTAGAGGGAGATCTAAATCTCTAGGAAAACTTGTAAAGGTGGTGTGCTTGAAATGTGGAAAGGAAGGGCACTACAAAAGGGACTGTAAATCTAAAGCTCCTAATAAAGGAAAGGGATCTGATGATGCTCCTTCTGCAGAGGCAAAAACCACCTCAGATGAGGGTGGGGATGTGTACTTGGCTTCTTCAAGTACACATGTAGATCATGAGTCATAGTTGATTGAAGTAGGTGCATCCTTTCACTTCACTCCCCATAGAGAGTGGTTCTGTGAGTATAAGAAATATGATGGTGGTGATATCTTCTTAGGGGATGATAGGAAGGCTAGAATCATTGGTCACGGAAAAGTAAAGTTGAAGTTGCAAGGTGGAAGGGTTAGAACATTTTCGGGTGTTCTGCATGTTCCTGCATTGGCCAGAAATCTGATTTCTATAAGCAAGTTGGATGATGCAGCTGTAAAAACATTGTTCAAGAAGGATACCTGCAAAATGGTTTGGGGAGCACTCGTATTGATGCGGGGAGTTCGAATTGGAACTCTGTACAAGATCCAAGGTAGCATTATCATTGGTGGGTGCAATAGTTCTGTGGTTCCTGAAAGTGGAGCAGAAAATCTAGTGGTCTCTGGAGAGAATACCATGTTGTGGCATCAAAGGCTTGGACATATTGGAGAGAAGGGCCTTTGAATACTTCATGGTAAACGTATGGTAGAAGGTATGAGTAATAGCTCTCTGGATTTTGATTTCTGTGAAAATTGTGTATATGGGAAGCTAAATCGAGTGAGTTTCCCCTCTAGTAGTAAGAGGGCGAAACAAATATTAGAACTTGTGCACAGTGATGTGTTTGGACCTGTGAAGGTTCCATCACTGGGTAAGTTTGTGTATTATGTATCATTTATAGATGACTTTTCAAGGAATACATTGATATATTTCCTTAATAAGAAATCTGAAGCCTTTGACAGGTTTAAATAATTTAAGGCTCTTGTGGAAAATCAGACAGAGAAGAAAATAAAGGTGTTGAGGATAGATAATGGTGGAGAGTTTTGTAGCAAGCAATTTGAATAATTCTATAAGAAGTGTGGTATAACACGACAAAAGACTACTCCATATACACCTTAGCAAAATGGAGTTGTAGAAATAATGAATAAGATGTTGATGGAAAGGGCAAGAAGCATGCTCAGTGGTGCCAGGTTCAGACAGGAATTCTAGGCAGAGGTGATGGATACTGTATGTTACTTGGTCAACAGGTCACCTTCATTAACGTTGGAGGATAAGACTCCACAAGAGGTATGGATTGCTAAGAAACCCTCTCTTTCACATCTAAGGGTATTTGGATGTGATGCATATGTACATGTTTCAAAGGAGAAACGAACCAAGTTGGATAGAAAATCTCAAAAGTGCATTTTTATTGGGTATAAGGATGGTTTAAAGGGTTATAATCTTTGGAACCCAGTCACACAGAAGGTTGTGTACAATTGAGATGTGGTGTTCAGAGAGGTAAAATATGTTATTAAAAATGAAGTCCAACTAAAGGAACCTAAGAAGATAGATTTTGAGCTTAAGGAGGAAGAATCAGACTCTATAGCAAAGGAGGAATTAGAAGATGAAGAGCCACAAACTCCGGGTGTGAGAAGATCAATTCGATAAAGAAGGCGACCAAAAAGGTATAGCCCATTTGGTTTCTATTCAAATTTTTCTTTATCTATTACTAACAATGATCACAGAACTGTGAAGGAAGTAGTAGATTCAGAGGATGGCAAACTCTAGAAAGAGGCCATGGTTGATGAAATTGCATCTTTGCACAAAAATGAGGCTTAGGATATGGTGGAGTTTTTAGCTGGAAGGAAACCCATTGGTAGAAAATGGGTGAACAAGAAGAATAGAAATGAAGAAAGAAAGGTGGAGAAATAAAAAGCTCAGTTTGTAGTGAAAGGTTATTCGCAAGTGTTAGGAACTAATTTTGGTGATATTTTTTCTCCTATTTCCAAGGTAACTTCTATTAGATTACTTTTATTTATCGCTGTTGGTTTTGATTTTCAGGTAGAACAAATGGATGTGAAGACAACATTTCTTCATGGGGATGTGGAAGAGGGAATATACATGAAGCAACCTGAAGGCTTTGCAATGAAGAGTAAGAAAGAATTGGTATGCAAGTTAAAGAAGTCTTTGTATGAGTTAAAATAGTCACGAAGGATGTGGTATCAGAAATTTGATACATTTATACGAGGACTTGTCTTCACCAGAAGAAAAGAAGATCACTGTATGTGTTTTAAATTAATTGGTGATTGTGTTATTTATCTAGTCTTGTATGTGGATGACATATTATTGGTTGGAAATGACAAAGAAATTATCCAATATTTGAAGACCCAATTGTCATCCAAATTCGACATGAAATATCTTGGTGCTGCGAATTATATTTTGGGCATGGAAATTAAAAGAGATCGGACAAAGAGGAAGCTTTGGTTAAACCAGAGGAAGTATGTCGAGACAATACTGTAGAGGTTTATATGCAGGATAGTAAACCAGTGAAGGTTCTTATTCCTGTAGGTGTGAGGTTATCTGCTAAACAGTGTCCCAAGACACAAGAAGAGGAAGAGGACATGTCTCGTATTCCATGTGCAAGTGTACTCAGTAGCCTGGTGTATGTAATGGTATGTACTAGACCAGACATTGCACATGTAGTGGGAGTATTGAGCAGGTTTATGTCAAAACCAAGGAAGGCGCACTGGACAACAGTGAAGCGAGCTTTCAGGTATTTGTGTGGCACTAGTGATTATGGTTTGTGCTACCAAGGAAGATCATGATTGGATAGAATGTTGGATATTCGTGGCTTTGTTGATGTAGACTGGGCTGGAGATCTGGATCAGAGAAGATCTACAAATGGGTATGTGTTTAACCTATTTGGAGGTGCAGCCAATTGGATGAATAAGAAATAATCTGTAGTGGCACTATCAACTACAGAGGTAGAATACATGACAGCCACTCATGAAAGCAAGGAAGAAGTTTGGTTGCAAAGATTGTGTTCGTGTATGGGCTTAGTATAGGGAGTTATAAGGATAGATTGTGACATCCAAAGTGCAATTTTCTTGGCAAAGAACCCTGCATATCATTCAAAGACAAAGCACATTGATGCTTAGTATCACTTTGTGAGGGATATGATAGACGACAAAAACATGTTGCTGGTAAAGGTGGACACTTTGAACAATACTGCAGATGCATTGACAAAATCTGTGAGCTCTGAGAAGTTCTCTTGGTGTAGAGAGACAATGGGAATTTCAGCACTGGAAAAATGACTAAGCTGTCTTGTGACCCCCTGTGGAAAGAGAAAAAAAAGTGGGAGAATGTAGGGTTGTGTTATATTCTTTCCATGACTAGCCCACGTAATAACTAGGGGGTTAGAGGGGGGGCAAAGCCCCCCTTCATTGCACCGATTGTGTAGTGAGGGCGGGGGGGGGGTTGGGGGTCACAGGGGGTTTGAGGCGTACCCATAACCCCAATTTATGGGGTCCGAGGCAGCAGCCTAGAAAATTTTGGTTTTGGACCCTATGTTAGGATGGGCAGACCCACCTATGGTTTTGTGCATGATTTTCACACTTGTTTTTGGACGTGATGGTTTTCAGTCCATGGTATTGGTTGCGATGGTTTTCGGTCCATGGTATTGGATGCTTCAACATGTATAAATATGTATTATTATACTGAAAGGAAAATACTGAAAAATCAAGCTGGTAGTCTCAATTTTGGGATCCAGGGGGAAATCCTTGTGTATATGTGTTTTATGTGTTATGATCTCGCATTGTTTATTTTCTATGTTTTAGAATTTGTATGCAGGTAATTTCTGTACGGGGTTAAAACCTACACATTGGAGGATATTAAAAGAATGCTCAGCAATAGGATTTATTTATTTTATTTCATTTTATTTATTTTTTCATTTTTCTAGATAGTCTTGATTCTTGTTTTGACCATGTAGAGGGTTATATAGTGAGTTATTCTGACACTTCAGATCTTACAGACCCCCCTAGTTCTATTGTTTAGTCATTGACCACAATTTTCTCTTTAGACCATGATTAGTCTTGGTGGGCTATCATGTTTTTTCAGTTCATTTTGGTTGGTGTTCAGTATGCCTAGAAAGGTACAGTTTCTTAGTTGTGTTCCCTACAGGAAACATCAATTTATTTGGAATTTAACTAAAAACCCATTTTGGTTGTTATCATGCTTCTCTCATAGACCTATTGTAAGAGAGGAGCTGTCCATTTAGTGTATTCGTAGAGGGGGTATGTTATCGTGGTTCCACCTCTACTCAAAACCCTACCTCATTCGACATGACATAACATTATGCATGTCATGTTGGTTTGAGTGATCTACTGTATGTATTTTTGTCATTGGTGCTTTATAATTGAGATTATGAGAATGTTTTATTTGATGACATAATTGTTGGGTGTGATATGTATGGCAATGTTTTGCATGCTAAGCTAGTTAGAGCAATCTACTCTCTGGCTTTTATAGCGTTTGAGCCTTGTAATTGGGATTCCAAGTGTATTCCAGTTTATATCATGAATTGATGCATCTGATAGGTATGGAAAGCTATGTAAACTTGTTTTGATTATGTAATATAATTTGCTTAATTCTACAAAAAAAAAAAAAAAAAAATTATACCTAAAAGAATATAGCATACAATATTCGCATCATATTAATAATTAAAATAATTTTGATAGTAAGTATACCAAGCATTGCTACAAACATTTAAGAAAACATTTTAAGTAATGAGGGACGTGATTGTTGTTTTCTCTTTAAGTTCCTTCTCCCTAATTGATTTGAAGTTATGATAGATCTATGTTAGATATTGTCCACATAGTCCCTCTTTAGGATCTTTTTCATTTCTTATTTGTTTAATAGCATTTTGTTTTAAGCTCCCTCTCCTTAATTGATATAAATTTATGATATGTCTATGTTAGATAGTCTCCACATAGTCCATTTTTGGGATATTTATCATTTCTTACTTGTTTCAATGGGAAGTGTCTCAATTATCTTCTCAATTTAGAAAGGGTTTTATTTTTTATGGAATATGTGTCGATAACCTTGAAATATGTGGGACCTCAATTGAGGTTGTAGGAAAATCCATATAGATGGTAGTTAAATGATTTTCCTCTTAATGACAATAACTCATGCTATTTCCATTATTAGTATGTGTTCTCTTGATTATATTTTCTTATCATCAAGATTAATGTCAAGTAACAAATAGAAGAGAGCACAAAAATACAAATAATATTATAATATATTTTAATACAAAAAATACATATAGCAATAAAGGGTTACATAACATATTTAATATGAGCAGTGATATTATAAATAGAATATTTATATAGGAATTTTATTAAAATAAATGTTTACTCAAATAATATTTTTAAATATACAAATATACATCAATTCCAAGGTCTTGAAAGGTGGGAATTGATTGTGAAATTACAGCAAATGTAAATGAAAATCCAACGTAAATCATTAAATATTTATATTTCAAAATTTTCATCTTTATCACCCAAGTGGTTGTTATAGATGATGTGATGCAATTATGGGAGGTTATGCTCACCACCTCCCATGTGTACTGAGCATTTAAGACTTGTTGGTTGTAGTAGGCACCAAATAGAAGAAGCATGCAAGCATACATGTGACATTGGTGTTTTTAAACGGATTCTCTTATGAAGGGTTTGGGGTTTATGGGAGTATGTGCAAGTGGAGGTGATGGCATACCCTCAACCGACATGTGATGGCTTACAATGGATTTGGTAGAGGGTACATGGATAATATTTTAGTTTGGGTGTTTATTGTAGTGGTGATGTATCACTGCTGGCGATTGTTGTCAAGTATGTAGTTGTAGATTTAATAATGGGTTAGTGAGAAAACTATATACAGTACCTTATGTAATTTTCTAATTTCATGTCTTGTGTTATTCATTTGGTGGGTGTTTTCAATCTCTGTGTCAGAATATGTTATGAAGGTTAGTTCTCCAGTCCCTTACAACTCAAATGTTAAACATGTTTAATGGTTGTTGGGCTACTCTTGCTCTTTTGCGTATTCATTTATAGAGTGTGAGTTGTGGGGAAGCCCTAAATTATACATCTTCTCTGGTTTTTAAAAAGAATTTTTTTTTCTTGTTGAGGTGATTTCGAATTGTGTTGGATCATTTGATAGAAGGTAGCACTGCACTATATGTGCATTGTATCTATGGTTTTGTGTTCTTTCTAAACATAGATGAGCCTTATGTTATTCTAGGTAATTTTAGAGTCTTATGTTTCGTGGTACTAGGTTGTGGGGAGTTTGTGATCCCACGTAATAACTTGGGGGATTTTGAACCATTGGCTTGGAGATTTATAGATGACTTAGTGGGTTCCTATTTTGGTAGTCTAGGTGGTGGGTTCATTCTCTTTTATTTCATTTTTATAGGATCTGGTATTTCCATCAGTTGTCCAAAGTACTTCTTATCTGTAGGATTGATTCCCCTCAGGAAATGAATGAGTAGTTGGTGAGGTAGTGGTGGTATTACCACTCCAGGGTAGTGGAGGGTCCATCCCTTTGCCTATGATTCAATGACTATGTTCTTCAATGCAATCCCACTTGAGATAAGAAAGGAAATTGAAGAGTTGGAGAGTCAAGATGGAGAGGATCACCAACACTATTTTGAGTTGCTTGTTTAAGGTTCAAAGTGGGTTCCAGTATCCAAGAAGAAAAGGAGTCAAAAGAAACAAATTCTGAATTCACTAGCTTTACATCAACAAATGCTAACCCTATTGTAGCTTGTCCTCAAATAAAAGTAGGTGGAGAATTATAATGTATTCTCCTTAGTTATGGATATCAAAATAATGCTCTGTAATCATAATTTTTCTTGGATAGTCTTGATTCTTCTTTGGACCATGTAGAGAGTTATATAGTGAGTTATTCTAACACTTGAGATCTTACGGACCTCCCTGGTTCTAGTGTTTATGCCTCGGCCATAATTTCCTCTTCACACAATGATTAGTGTTCGTGGGCTATCATTTTTTTAGAGTTCATTTGCATTGGTCTTCAATATGCCTAGAAAGGTATGGTTTCTTGGTTCGGTTCCCTACTCTATTTTCGAATAAGCATCAATTTATTTGGAGTCAAATTAATGGCCCATTATAGTTGTTATCATGGTTACCTCGCAGATCTATGGTAAGAGAGTGGGTGTCCATTTAGTGTATGGAGAGAGTGGGTGTATGCTATCCTAGTTCTCCCCCTCATAAAGATCTTGCCTCATTTGAGATGACATTATGTTATGCATGGCAAGTTGGTTTGAGTGATTTGCTCTACGCCTTTTTGGCGTTGGAGTTTTGTAATTGAGATTCTAAGAGTATTTTAGTTGATGAAATAATTGTTGGGTGGGGGTTAGAGGGTGGGTGATAGCCCCCCCTAATTGTGCCAGGCACAACGTGGGGTCACAACGGGGTGGCATGTATGGCACTGTTTTGCATGGTAAAATAGCTGGAGAAATCGACTCTTTGGATTTTATAGTGTTTGATATTTGTAATTAGGATTATAAGTGTGTTTTAGTTTATAACATGAATTTATGGGTGTGATATGTATGGAAATCTATGTAAACTTGTTTTGATTATGAAATACAATTTCCTTAATCTACAAAAAAATTAATTCTTATCCCTATAAAAATATAGCATTATAATATTCACATCACATTAATATTTAAAATAATTCTTTATAACAAGCATACTAAGCATTACTATAGACATTTGAGAAAATGTTTTAAGTAATGAGAGACATTAACTTTATTTTCTTTTCAAGTTCCTTCTCCTCAATTGATTTGAATTTAGGATAGATCTATGTTAGATATTCTCCACCTAGTCCCTTTTTGGGATCTTTATCATTTGTTATTTGTTTAATGCCATTTTTTTTAAGTTCTCTCTCAATAATTGATCTAGATTTATGATAGATCTATGTTAGATATTCTCCACATAGTCCTTTTTAGGGATAGTTATCATTTCCTATTTAAATGGGAATTGTTTGAATTATCTTCTCATTTTAGAAAACGTTTTATTGTTTTATGGAATATGTTTCGATAACCTTCAAATATATGGTATCTCAATGGGGTTGACTCATGCCCATGCATGAAACCATGAAGGAATCTCTCAGTGCACATAATTTCCTTAGCGCACCTTCAATATCTATGAGACGAACATAAATGACAAGGTTCCAATGGGGAACCATTGGTTAAGTTGAAAGTGTAAGGTTTTCACTTGTGCATCGGACCATGAAGAGGAATAGTATTGCATCGATGTTACCTTGAGGAAAGGCATGCTGGGGTGGTTATTCTCTCTTTTGCATTTACTAGGTAGATAGGAAAATGGAGCCTCTCCTTTGATGATGTGAGGTTTACAAAATTACTTGATATATGTATAGGGAAGGTTGGGAAAGGTCAAATTCTATTCTTGATGACATTTATACCACTCGGTCATTTAGTTGAGGGAAATGAAAGGGAAAATGCTTTAATGTTTACGTTATTCTTTCTATACAAGTAGAAGGATTAGACATCCCTGACTTGTTTCTTTGCTTTTGAAAACAATGGGTTACCCTCAACAATCCACACTTATACCTTATCTTGGCTACAAATGAAATAACTTCCTTTACCCCTTGTCCAATAGGCCTTAAACGGCTTAGGTATATTGTTTTCCTCATTGTTAATTCTCTATTTTCAACTTCCCATCTACTTCTTATTGCTTAGAGTCAAGCAACTCTAGGGTTACCAATATTTGATTCAAAGATCATCCCTGCTTCATATATCTCACTTTTTGTCATGCTCCCCTTTTTTCTCTCACATCATATTACCTTGGTTTCCTTCACCTCTCTCCCCTGTTTCTTCTAGTCTATGCTCCAACTGATACCTTTTCACTTTCCCTACTTTCTCTCCAATGTTAAGGGAGAGAGGTTGGTTAAGAAGATGAGGTAGGGGTCATGATCCTCCATTCAAATGAAGAACTCGAGCCCGAGCCCAAGCCTTAGTATAACCCTTTTGTGAGAATTCTCCCTTGGTCACTAAACACAAATGATCAAACATTGGGCAAGAACTAGTCGACAAGATAACTAAAATGTTAGACATAGAAGTTATGGTAAATGTGGAGGACTACATCCCTAATTTGGGAACACCAAGAACGTGTCACAATCAGTAAATATACATAATGGATTTATATAATATGTGCAATGTGACGTAATTAAATACAAACGAAAATAAAGTCTCTACCTATCATCTAATATCAACATTAAAGATAACAAGTATATGTTATACAATGGTAATATATCATGTGGCTTGTAAAGCATCCTGAAAGTAATACTTGAACTATATTTTACCTATCTTATGTTGAAGAAACTATTTTGATAGTGCTCAAACCACTAGATTTCATCCCTTGTAAATTTGGGAAACTGTAATTCCTTTGGAATAGGTCTTTAGCTCATTTATCCTAAGCATCCAGTTGCAAACTAAATATTAGAATTTATAATAGAATTTTTTCTTTTTTTTCTTAACAATAACAATATTATTAAAATATAATATATTTATGTATATCTTAAAATTATAGTGATTTATAATTTTGATTTTAATTAATTTCTTTTTGTTTATTTTTGGGTGGTTGTTTTTTGGTAAGTAAATTATTAATCTTTTTTATTATTTTCAATAATTAATAATGAACTACATAATTTTTAATTTCAAGGGTGAATGGATATTTGATGGTGGAAGGGTGTAAAGTAAAATGTAATAGATATTGGAGGTGATACACACCCACCAAATATACAATAGAGGGAAGCACTTTAGGATAGGAAATGGCAATGTCAAGCAGAGGAGGGTGGGAAATGGTGAAATAAGGCATGTAATATAGACTATATGGATTAGATGAAAGATGGAACTTGAAGGTTATATACAGGGAAGTAACTAGAAAGAATGGCAGTTATATATATATATATATATATATATATATATATATATATATTATATATTAATATTAGTATATTAAAATCACTACTACATCAAGAGCACTTTTAAGACATTTTTTTTGAGACGAGAAATCTTTTTGTCTTGAAAAAACACTTTTTATTTTAGCTATTTTACACTTAAAATTTAATATCAAATTGAATTGTCTTAAATATAAAATTTAAGAGAAAAACAGTTTGAAACAAAAATACATTAAGACAAACTTTATATTTAAGACAAAAATAGTTTAAGACAAACGCAGTTTGAGACAAAAATATTTTAAGACAAAACTTTATCTTTAAGACAAAAATAATTTAAGACGAAAATATTTTGAGACAAAACATTATATTTAAGACAAAAGTAGTTTGAGACAAACATTTAAAGACAAAACTTTATATTTGAGGAAAAAACATTTTAAGATAAAATTATTTTAAGACAAACAATTTATGACAAAATTATTTTAAGACAAAACTTTATATTTAAGACAAAAACAGTTTCAGAAAAAAATATTTTAAGACAAAAATTAATATTTAAGACGTTTACCACTTTATATGAAATGTATTTAATACAATTAACAATTAAGACACAAACATATCATTGAAGACAATATTATCTAACAACTGCAGAATTGACTCTGACAGTGCACCCTATGTCTGTCAGCTTGTAGGCAACTACTATCTTGCACCTATATTGAGGTTGTTATTTTACTTACCATTCATGTTATCTTATATAAATACAGTGATTTGTTGGGCTCTTTGTTTTGTGGGGGTGGTTGACTAAGAAGAACATGAAAACTTTTATTGACAAGATTTCTTAGACATCAATTCCTCTTCTGTCCCTTTCATATATGCTGATATGATTAGAGACAACTTGTGTATCATTGCATTCAACATTGCTACACAAAGGGGGGGTTTAAGACAAATTTGTAAGAGAAAAGAAATATTTTGTCTTAAATTTTTCAATACGAGGCACTAGTAAAAAAAAGGTAAAGGTAAAGGATTAGGGGTCGGTCTACTAACATTCACCAAGTGGTTGGTTTACCATGGTTGTGAACTGATATTCAACAAAGGAAAAGCATTCCTGAGACACATAGCCACGGGGCAGGTGAAGTAGATCAGTGTTCGTGTAAAGAACCTGTATATGTTATATTTGGAAGACTCTACTGCATTAAGCACTAAGGTGAAGAAAGTGCAGATCACGATGTCGATGAACTTTGACACAAAATACTTTGTCATTTGCATCACGGTATATCAAATATTATACAACAAATAACCATTGGCCTTCCTAAAGGAGCACTTAAGCAGTAAGATATATGCAAACGATGTACTTTGCAAAAGTACATAAAATCCACATTCCATTATCGGGACAACAAAGCACATGCATTCTTAGGAAGGATCCATTATGATGTTTATGGACCTTTCTCGACAACCTACACTAACATACACAAATATGTTTTCATTTTTATCGATGACTTCTCATGGAAGTGTTGGATCTTCTTCATGTGGAAGAAATATCAGACATTCTCCAAGTTCATAGAATTCAAGACATTGGTTGAAGAAGAAGCTAGCAAGAAGGTGAAGGCTTTGTTGTAGTGGCCACAGAACCCTCCAAAATTTTACCCTGCAATTAAATTTTGGAGCCTACTACAGATATCGTGATCGATCGTTAATTAGTCATTTATTTGTAAGTTGATGATATCAAGCTCCGCTTTTCAATCTTAAGAGTCATTCATGGTTTTATCTTTACATAGAATGTGTCATCTTTGGGCATGGAGGTTATCACTTGTCATGCAAAGGGAGGATTGTTTTTCTTCAAGGGGAAATCTTTATGAGAATGTGTTTCCTCATCACATAGACATGTTTCAAACTCATTTCACACACTCTTACACAATTGTCACCTTTATCCTCCCAAAGCCTATCATCGGAGCCGCCCTTGCCCTAAGCTACCACAAAGGTTGCTGCATTAAGCAAAGTATGTGTTATATGTTCTAGATGGTATATGTTGTATCACTAAGTTTTCAAGTGTGTGATCATAGTCAAGTTTTATCACTGTTCACATTAGTTATGTTGATCCCACAATTATCCAAATTTTAGAGTTTCCTTAGCAACCTAACCTCATCCAACTTCCCTAAACCACACACTTCACATACTAACCCTCAATATTTTCCATTTCCTATTGGAATTGGGAAATGCATAGAAATACCAACCTCTCTTAGCATTCAAAACTGCACATTGGTTTCCTCCAATGTCCGTCACTCAGCTGGAACCCATTGTCTCCAGAAACTGTGCAGATTTGTCCCTTGACTACTGAGTCTGCCTTACATCCTAAAATTTCATATATGTTTCCTCCCAGGGCCTCATCCGATAGAATTTCCTTGCATCCTAAAACTATGTAAATGTGTCCTCCCAGGGCCTCATCTCGCAAGATTCACTGCTCACTAAAACTACCCAATTATGTCTCTCAGGGGCCATGATGAAATATGACATGATGGATGACTCTCAAGGCACCAAGCAAGAAAATAAACATACGAAGGAACCCAAGGTATGGTAGAATATCAAGACCATATGAATAATCATATGATGCATGACCCTTTGGAGGCTAGGTATGGAAAAGAAAGCACATATTTTGAAATACGCCTCTTAATGTAGCTTAAATGTTTTCTTATCAATTTCATATCATTTTGTCTTCAATGAGATGCATGGTTGCAAGAACTGAAATTCATTCCATGTGTTTCTTCTACGTGTCTTGCTCCATTTCACTTTTTTATTGCATAACTTAGAAGATAAAGAGTATTGCCACTTATTTATCTAAGCTACGGAGGTTGTGACCAACATGATCTTATGAATAACTAGGCATGATGTAAGGCATCCTAAGTGGGATGAAATATGTTTGATGATATGTATATAGTCACTACACTCCTCTACATTAATCCTTTCTTTGTATCTTACATGTACCCTCATGCTTGTCAGATTTGGCTACCTACTGCTAGTAATCTCTTAGCTCTTTCCTAACAAAGCAGGGAAGAAATTTCCTTCAACCTAATTTGTTAAAGGCTCTCCATAAAAATATATAGAGCTAAGAGAAGGATATGTGGAATCTCACTATCAAACTCTTGAAAATACTTTGCATGTTCAAATATATCCAAATGTTTAAGCTACCATTCAACAAAATTGTCAATCTTGGAAGACTCAAGAAATATCGCATCTCTAGATATTATAAACTTATTATTCACTTCATCATAGAGATGGTATGCATTAGAGGTATGAGTACCCAAAGAAGATACACTTGTGACTCCTTGCACTAAGTTTTTTAATCTGTTCCTTAGGTATGAAGGCATAATAGTAGGATCCAAAAACGCTAAGATGCCTCATTGAAGGAATGTGGCCACACCATATTTCATAGCGAGTATTGTTACTTATAGCAAGAGATAGACACATATTCTTTATATACACAACACATAGAACCACATCAACGCAAAACCTTATGAACTTAACATGTGAACTATGCCAAGTTCATAGTGAAAGTAATACATTCCAGTGAACTATGTGTTTAAAAATGCAAAAATAAATTCTGTATTTGATTTTTCCTTGGTTAAATTGAAAAAAATTCAAATTTCCACATCTACAGACACCTTGGATGATGTTAACTTCTGTGACATGGCTTTTTTCACCTAGTTTACTCAGTAAATTCAAGTTGGAGGAGTTAGAGTTCCGTTATGCATATGCGATTGCTAATTTGTAGCAATAAAGGTCAATTATCTCAAGTTGTTGTCAGTGAAATTAGTTCTAACTTTTGGAGGAACCAGTGGAAGGCCATTTAAGCAGTGGGACATCAGACAAACTTAGTGATCATCCATTTAACTGAACAATCAACCCAAAATAGTTGGGCCATGCAGAGAAGTCGAGTTTTCTAAGATTGGTGGAGATTGCAAGGCATTATTAATTTATTGTAGCTCACACAGTTGCAAGAACTCACTATAACCATAGTGGAGGAGGTAGCTTCAGTAGGAGCTTCTTGTGAAATTGGAGAGAGAATGATTGTTGGTAGCATTAATAGCCTACCAATAATTTGTTTTGTGCCACACTTCAATGTTTTGGGCATGGTTTTTGAGGGTGGATTAATTTTTTTGATGCTTTTTGTTCATGCATGTTCTTACTATGTATCTTGGGAGGTCTGTAATAGTTCCTTACATGCACATCCTCACTAAATATGTTTTCTGATGTCCGTACTAGTTCCTTGCAAATGTATGTTTGTCAAGTCTTAACTAATGATCTTAGGTGCTCACAACAGTCTGACATTTTATGGTACTCTCTAAATCACCATTCCTGAAAGGATCCAACAAAACGACTTAAGAGGAAGATGAGACGGGCACACTCTTATTGGAAATAGCCTAGAACTAGTGGAATTGGTTGGTATCAATGGTTTTCGAGTTGTAATAATCTAGTTTGGTGGTTCAGATTGGCTAAGGTTGGTCTTGTATTCGACTGACCTTAAAACACCAAAGTGACTAGTTCTTTACTAAACTGACCAATTCTTAAGACTGGAGTGCAACATAGCTAATGGCCACCAAATATTAGTTTTTTATTAAAAAAATACTTGAAAGGAAAAAAATATATATATTAATGCTAGGGCCATACAAAACCTAACCCCAGTAATTAATGGTAATATTTAATTTTTTAAGTTAAAGTAGAAGTTGACATTCTTCTTATCTTTCCTTTTTGAAAAGGAAAGATAACGATAATGTCAACTTTTACTTAAATTTTTAATATTAGCATTAATTGTTTCAGGTTGTTTCAAAGTGGTTCCAACTTCATTTAATTTTGAGAAGTCAAATTTTAGATCCCATTCAAAACTTAATGATGACTATTTGAACCACTTATTTCTAATGAGTCCTATACATTGACTTCTAATCTGTCATGTGCATTTATTGCATAGTCATATTCCTCATGAGAATTTGCAGCAAAACTTTATCTTTAATGCATTGCAAGCACTTTTCCTAGCTTAGGGAACCATCAGGTACCCCTCACAAGTTGCTCCTTAACATTGAAATTTTCTTTGGAAGCATGCATTCATTTTATCCATTAGAGAATTCTTTCCATTTTGATAGTCCAACAACACCCCTGCCAACATATACTTGAAAATCCATCTCATTTTTACTGCTACCTTATAAACACTCCTAAATCCTGTGTCTCTAATCTAAAAGAGGAATAACTATAAAGGGCCTTCTTTGACCTCTTCTCAACCCACAATATATTTAGCTTCTCTCTTGTGCTTACACTCTAGTCTTCTCGCAACTTCAAAATGGCAAATCTTAAACACAATATCATGTTGTGCATTCAAGGAGGCATAATTCACCATTTCTTTGCATCAAATTACCCCCATATCATTCCATTTAACTTTACATGCAAGCATATATTTTCCTTGTGGAGGGTTGTTAATCTTCCCCTAGGTATATCACCTCCCTCTCCTACCCTCATGAACCTAATAAGCTGAATTTAACCAATCTCACCGTATCTGAGATAAACAACCCATCCAACTGGGTATATTGAGTTGAGACCCTTTTAGAAACTAAACCCATCCCTCCACAATAATATGTCCCTCTCCAACAACATCATCATGTTGTGTTCGAGATCTATCATTCCCATGATCACCATAAATTTCCCAGCCCTTCATTTACATCTTTGATAACATCATCATTCAGATCACTTATACTTTGTTATATTGTTTGTTGTCTTATGATTATATTTAATGGAAATATCTCCCTAGTAGGCATGAGTAACCAAATTCAAGTTCTTATTGAACTCTTGTTTTAACATACTTAATTTTCATTTTGACATATTCCATTTCAAATTCTAGTGTGGTTTGTTTACTAGTTGTCTACTAGCATCCACCAAGTGGTTATTGATGATCATAGTTAGTTTAGAGTGAATGTTGGAATTTGCCTTGAAACCCTAGCCCCAAGAATATGCAATTATCATGGAACATTTCAGAGCTCATACTTTTCTACAAAGTAATACACTATTTGCATTCATCAAGAAAATTTATATGAGAAAGAGCCAAGTGGTTATTCTTTTCAACATTTTCAACTACATTTCCTATCTATCGTTTTCTTATTGAATGGGAAAGTTGAGTTTGTGGGATTTTCAAATTAAAGTTCTATGCTAGTGGTGTTCATCTCACATTTCAGTCTCCTTCCAAAGTCTTCTTTGGTATGTGCAAAACAAGCATTGGTGCAGCTTTTAGCGTTGCAATTTTTAAAGATATGCAAATTCTATATTGATTTAAGATATACAATGTTCAATATCTACATGATACCTTTTCTTGACATTCCATTCATAAATTTGAAATTTGTAACAAGTATAAATTTTACTAATTGATTATTACAAAATTGAAGACAAAGGACGAATAAAATATAATTTAGGTTTATGTGAATGGAAAATTTTAAGACAAAGTAATAATTATATAATGATAGGTGGATCATAGGGTTTGGGTTCCTTACCATTGATGTATTCTATATAAGGAGGGAGAATAAGGAGAAGATGGCATCAATTTTTCTTGTGTAATTAAGGAGAAAGCTACGAAGAGACAATATAGTAATGGATTGAAGTCTCATGTGTGACTTGTTTTTGAAATATCTAGAGAAATAAGGTCTATCGCTAGGTGAAGAGTAGAAGTCCAAATATTTTTTGTAATAATAAATCTTGAGTGAATAGAATGTCAAATATACATAGACCTTTGAAAGAGTACTCTATTCTAGGTGACGGTAGAGTACATCATTTCCTTATTGGAATTAATTAAACTTTTTTCATCGTATAATTTAATTATAAATATTTAAAATACTAGATGTTTACAATCAATTTTATAAAGGGTTATGGGCTTCTTAATTTTTTTGCTAGAATTCTAAATATTGAGATAGAAACTTTTAATGAGAATTTAGTGGCCTCAATTCCTTGTGAATTCTATAAGTATCTACTATGTGTATTTTTTTCAAATCGAATAGAAATATGATCAAATTTGTCTTTGCTAACGGAAAAACACACAAACATATTCTATTATATATGATCCAGGTCCGGGTGTGACAAAGGACACTTCCAAGACCTTTTACTTTCATGATGTGTTAAATTGCATTTTTAAAAGAACATTAATTAACACATCTCCATGTTGTAAAGAAGAGGAACAAGACAATCATCAGAAACATAAAAACATAAGTTGCTGATAATGGAGTTCGTCCAGGAGGGACTATGTCTCCCGGCCCCAGTGTCAAGATGGTGTAGGCCACTACATTAAGTGTCATCAATAGTGATGATGTACATAGAGGTGATGTCGCTATCATGCAAGGAAAAATTCCCTCACGTAGGAGTGGCACCAAGAGATGTTCCGCTACAGGAACTCTCAGTCAAAATAATCCTTTCAGTATGACATAAAACTCATGCATGATGAGCATCCTGCAAACATGGCATAAAAGGGATCTCAATGTAAACATGCATGACGACAACATGTGTATCCCATGAACATGAAAAAGAGGGATATCAAAACAAACATGACGAATCATGACAACAAGTACATCACATAGACGATTCCACGTTGCATCAAGTAGGAATCATGAAAACAAGTAATAAACAAGATCCCTCATCAACATCAAATAGGGATTTGTGCAGCACAATGCATAGCAAAAGTACATGAACACACTACATATACATCACAACCAGGTGCCATCTGAAGAAGCGGATGTCAAACTACTAAAGTTGTTCGTGCCATCAATATCACAACATCAATTGCATATAATGACAACTCGCACATGAATGTTGACACCTTGATCCGAATGGAAAATGGCATCAGCCCATGGTACTCATCCACCCATATTATTCATCGACCCATGGAATTTACCCATGGTATTCTAAATGGCATCTGCCCGTGGTATTGTAAAATCCACCCATGGAATTGACCCGTGGTATCTTAACTGAAACTACTATAAGTAACAATTAACATTTTGTATAAGGAAAGATTGTCCGCCACAATGTAGCCTTTACAGTTTAGAGGCATGTAGCCACCACATCTCTTCTCAGAGATAAGCTACCATCGCCCTAGCTGGTTTATTTCCATTCCCGTTTTTAAGCATTTTTCAGTATTTTACATTAATGAAATGAAGTATTATTTATGCTGCATCTCTATGTTTATGGTTATCTCTATAATTTGTTGCATTCCTGTTTAAATCTAGATATGTGGGTTTTAATAAAAAGCCTCTTTGTGGTTTTGTTTATTGGGCTTTCTCCTATTTTTCTTCTGGCACTGCAAGTTTTCAAATCTTGGGGGTCTCTCCCCCAAGGTCCATTTCAATCTTTTAGATCTTGGGGGCCTCCTCCCAAGATCCATATTAGTGGTATAAGAGCAGGTTATGATTCCATGGGAATGAGGGTTCGATGCATATTTCAGTTTCAAATTTTGCAGCAATATTCAACAAACTTCAAGCATGTGCTACAACCTCCACAGAGCACTTTCTCGGGTCAAGCAGGAAGAATTTTTCTTTTTTCATTTTTTTGCAGGAATTTTTTTGGGCGGCGACTTTACAGATCAGATCTGAAACATTTGGTACAAAATTTACAAAAACAAATACTAGATCTGGATTGCTCTTGAAAAATCACCCAATTTCAAAAAACAAAAGGGGTCGAATCGGAGTTCGGATGTGGGAGATATCGCTAATTTAAAATCAGCTATTTTATCATAGTTTTTCTGACGCCGGAACTGTTGTAGTGCGAATCTGAGATCTCAGAGTGTCTAGATAAGGATTTTCAACTCATGGGAAGATGCAAAATGGTCCTTCTGCTTCCAAAAATAGGTTATAGTAAATATTCTCAGTTATATTGGTCGAGTTATGTCCATTTCAATTCTGGAGCAGCATTCAGAGTGGGTTTCCATTGCAGACGTGCCCTCCCACCCCACTTTAGTAGGCACCTACTTCACATTCATCAGTTTCAACATACCAACATTCGGCTTGGGTTATTTGGAGACATTCCCTCCCACCCCAGGCTATGTAGGCACTTGCTACTTCATCAACAACCAACATCATGGTTATGGGTCAACTGCATAAAATCCTTGTCATCGAAGTCCTCTTGCTAGGTCACACATTGTCAGAATCACAGTTGGTCACAACCATTATAGGGTATCTCTATCCTCGGATCTTCGTTTATCAGGGTTTTGGGTTAACCACATAAAACCCTTATCTTCAGTGGCTCTTCATATTCAACAAAGGCTTTGCAGGAGGGAACTTTACGCAATGGGGACCATTGCTTCTTAATCAGGGAGGAATGATCTGAATGCAAAATGGCATCAACCCATGGTAGTCATCCACCGATATTATTCATCGACCCATGGAATTTACCCATGGTATTGTAAATGGCATCCACCTGTGGTATTGTAAAATCCACCCATGGTATTCATTCACCCATGGAATTGACCCGTGGTATTGTAACTGAAAAATACTATAA
>APFE030959640.1:6349-36664 GCA_000404065.3 Pinus taeda
AGGCAGCCAGAAAGGTATAGTCCATCTGCTTTCTATTCAAATTTTGCTTTATCTATTACTGATGATGATCCTAGAACTGTGAAGGAAGCAGTAGATTTAGAGGATGGAAAGCTTTGGAAAGAGGCCATGGTTGATGAAATGGCATCTTTGCACAAAAATAAGGCTTGGGATCTGGTGGAGTTGCTGGCTGGAAGTAAACCCATTGGTAGCAAATGGGTGTTCAAGAAGAAGACAAATGCAGAAGGAAAGGTGGAGAAATACAAAGCTCAGTTGTTAGCAAAATGTTATCCCCAGGTTCTGGGAATTGATTTTGGTGATATTTTTTCTCCTGTTGCCAAGGTAACTTCTATTAAATAACTTTTATTTGTTGTTGCTGCTTTTTATTTTTTGGTAGAACAGATGGATGTGAAGGCAAAATTTCTTCATAGGGATCTGGAAGAGGAGATTTACATGAAGCAACCTAAACTCTTTGCGGTGAAGGGTAAGAAAGAACTGGTATACAAGTTAAAGAAGTCTCTGTATGGGTTAAAACAGTCACCAAGGATGTGGTATCAGAAATTTGATACATTTACACGAGGACTTGGCTTCACCAGAAGCAAAGCAGATCATTGTGTGTATTTTAAATTAATTGGTGATTGTATTATTTTTCTGGTCTTGTATGTGGATGACATGTTGCTGGTTGGA
Source organism: Pinus taeda (assembly GCA_000404065.3). Taxonomy (NCBI): domain Eukaryota; kingdom Viridiplantae; phylum Streptophyta; class Pinopsida; order Pinales; family Pinaceae; genus Pinus; species Pinus taeda. The sequence goes on from APFE030959640.1 coordinate 7,034, forward strand.
AATGGCAAAGAAATTATCTAGGATTTGAAGACCCAATTGTCCTCCAAATTCGACATGAAATATCTTGGTGCTGCAAACTATATTTTGGGCATGGAAATTAAAAGAGATCGGGCAAAGAGGAATTTCTGGTTAAACCAGAGGAAGTATGTCGAGACAATATTGCAGAGGTTTAATATGTAGGATAGTAAATCGGTGAAGGTTCCTATTCCTGTATGTGTAAAGTTATATGCTGAGCAGTGTCCTAAGACGCAAGAAGAGAAAGAGGATATGTCCTGTGTTCCAGATGCAAGTGCAGTTGGTAGCTTGATGTATGCAATGGTTTGTACTAGACCAGACATTACACATGCAATGGGAGTATTGAGCAGGTTTATGTCAAAAATAGGGAAGGAGCATTGGACAACAGTGAAGCGGGTTTTCAGGTATTTGCGTGACATTAGTGATTATGGTTTGTGCTACCAGGGAGGACCAGGATTGGGCAGAGTTTTGGACATCCGTGACTTTGTCGATGCACACTGGGCTAGAGATCTGGATTAAAGAAGATCTACAAGTGGGTATGTGTTTAACCTATTTGGAGGTGAAGTTAGTTGGATGAGTAAGAAACAATCTGTAGTGGCACTATCAACTACAGAGGTAGAATACATGGTAGCCACTCATGCAAGCAAGGAAGCAGTTTCGTTGTAGAGATTGTGCTCAAATATGGGGTTAGTACAGGGAGCTATAAGGATAAAATGTGACAGCCAAAGTGCAATTTTCTTAGCAAAGAACCCTGCTTACCATTCAGATACAAAGAACATTGATATTTAGTATCACTTTGTGACGGATATGATAGAAGATAAAAAGGTGTTGCTGGTAAAGGTGGACACTTTGAAGAATACTGCAGATGCATTGACAAAATATGTGATCTCTGAGAAGTTCTCTTTGTGTAGAGAAATAATGGGCGTTGCAGGGCTGGATAAATGACTAAGCTCTATTGTGGCCCCCTGTGGAAAGAAAACAACAAGTGGGAGAAAGAGTGTCATCATGGTGGTAGTTGATAGGATTACGAAGTATGCACACTTTTGTGCATTATCTCATCCTTTTAAAGCCAATAAAATTGTTACTATATTTATGGAAACAATTCAAAAGCTACGTGATAGAGGTTCCATTTTTCATTGAAATTTTTTGGACAAAATTATTTTCTTGTCTTGTACTCAATTAGCTCATAGATCATCTAATCATACACAATATGATGGACCAACTATGATACTGAACAATTTTTTGGAAGGATATCTTCATTGCTTGTATTTGATAAACAAACACAATGGGTCAAGTGGTTACTTCTAGTTGAATGGTGGTACAACACTTCCTTCCATACTACAACAAAAATGACCCAATTTATGGCACTTTAAGGATATCATCCACCATCCATCACATACTATTTAAGAGAAAATTATAATATTCAAGAAGTGGAAGATCACATCGAGCATCAACAAGAAGTTCTCCAAATCTTAAAGGATAACCTCACTCTAGCGCAGAATCAAATGAAACAACATGCATATCAACATTGTAGTGAAAGAAGTTTTGATGTGGGTGACTAGGTATTTTTACAGCTACAACCATACAAAAAAATGTCCCTCAAGCAAGCTATTAAGGATAATAAATTATCACAAAAGTACTATGGTCATTACAAAGTGTTGCAAAATATTGGTACTATGGCATACAAATTGAAGTTGTCTGCATCTTCCCAAGTACAACCCAATGTTGTGCGTTTCATTCTTAAAGAAGGTTATTAGTGATAAGCTCCCAGTTTAAATAGTGTTTCCAAAACTTGACAAAGAACAAAAAAATATTTGAGCCTAAAGCAATCACGGAAACAAGAGCCCGACAGTTACAAGATCGATTAATTTCAGAGTATCTCATTAAGTGGAAGAAATTAGCTGCTGAAGATTCCACATGGGAGGCTGATAATTTTATAAAAATGCATTTGGAACTACTCAAGAATTAAGGACAACCATTTTCTAAAGGAGAGGGGCATGTTAAGTCCATATAATACTAGTGTATCCCCCTTATTATTATTGTCAGTGTAGTCCACTATTGTTATTATTGTGCCCATGTATCCCCCATGTTCTTATTCTTGTGCCCCATAGAATACCACTATTGTTATCGTTGTGTCCTTACATTATGATTGTTATGTAGGCTCTGCTTATATTGTGATGCTTTAGACTCCTATATATACCAAAGAGGTTTTATAATTTTCTCATCCAAGGATTGTTCTATGTAATGTAAAGGAGGTTTCCCCCTTGAAAAGGATAATTTATAAGTCATTGATCAATCTAATATTTTGTTTTTTAGGTTGGTTGCATAAAACAATAGTTGTTGGGGTACTTAAGGAAGTCTTTGGTATAAAAGAACCATCCTCCTAATGTATAAAATCTAGGCGAGCCCGAGGAGTTGGAAAATGTAGAAATTCGAGTGCAGAAAGAGATAAAAAATGGCAAGGTAGTGGAATAATTTTGATAATTTTTGGAATTTAGGAGTTGATGAACAATTTCTGAATGTAAGGGTACTAAACAATTTACTAGTTTCATAATATAAAGCTACTCGTTTCCTTAAAAAAAAAATTGGTATCTAAGGCTACGTAAATGAAAAAAATTCAAAGCAAGAACAATACCTTTACTTGTCCTCAGTGTATTTGACCCAACCCATCCAATTCCAATAGTAAAAGTTGTATGTGGGTTCTCTATGAAACCATGAACTTGTGGAGGATGGGGCTTTGACTGCATATTATTTGTAAAACCTTTAAAGTCTCCATGATTGTTTTGGGACCTTTCATGAGCACACCTCACTCACTTGGTGATGTTGTATCATCAACTAAGATTTGCATAGATTTTGAGTCCCTTCCCCTTCCTTTTTCTTAGGCATTGTGAGGCCCTTGTGTTTTTGGAAGTTTTAGTGTCTTTGGATAAACACCTAAACCCCTAGACTAGTAGCTAAGTCTAGAAAAATAGTGCAAAGCATTCTCTACTTTTTCTATAACCAATAGATAAAATAAGAAAGTAAAGAATCCTACTTGAAGCTTTCGCTTACTCCTTATCTCCCTTAACGAATTTTTTCACTCCTTTCCGTACTTAATCCACTTGAAAGTACCTGCATACAGACATAAGACAAAAACTAATCAAAGCATATGATAATGATCTATTGATTAAACATAAAATGGAATCAAGTACATAATAAACATATGAAAGCATCAATAAACAATACAAACATATGGAAAATGCTTTGAACACTTTATTAGTAAAAGGAATATTTACAACCCAATTTGCTTGATTCAGTGCCACTCCTCCAGTTCAATCCCATCCTCTCCTCATAACAAGCAAGACATTTGGACATCATTACAACACTCAAAACCAACTCAAGTCTCATACTAACAACATCTCCCTATATTTCAATTATTTCCAGCCTCTGATCACTTAGATGAGTGGTCTTTTTATAGGTGAAGGAAGGAAGTTATGCCACAAATGGTGCAATGAATGCCCTCCAAAACTTAGGATTTAGTTCCATGGAGGAAGGGATAAAGGGATTGATGTTCCTTAACTTCTTCCCTCATCCAATTTTGAGTCCAAAGGAGTGGATAGCCTTGGGAAACTTCTAGAGGCATCCTATGGATAAGAATATTCCAAACCCCAATGCATATTTGTCTCAAATTTGCCCAGCGCATGCCAAAGATGGCTCAAGTATGCTGCAATGTACCCTAACAGTGTACTAGACTACATTGTAGTGCACCATGATAAAGGCCTGCCTATGCTGATCTTCATAGAGGCAGTTGTTGGATGATTTCAATCATGGAATCTCTTTGGGAAGGAGGCATTCTAATCGTTGAATTCATTATGGCATGTAACAACTGAATTAGGGTTTGATGGGCCCTAATAGTACTAATTTGTAAGTTGAGGTTGATGTGACCAAATGGATCTGTAACAATTTCCCCCTAAAGCATGAATTCATAAATATGTATGTCGAGTGAAATACTTTACTATGTGGAGAGGAGGCTTCGAAGTGGAAGGTGACCTACATCAATTATAATACATATATCATGATAATTTGATTTTTTTTTCTCATGAACTTGTTGAGGGAGGGCATACCCATGCTCAGCTTATAAAATTTCATTACATGTACAAATATAGTCATCTACATATATAGACCCATGAATGGATGACCATGAAAGTAAGGCCATTGTACATTTGATTTAGTACTTCTGCAAATATCGCAACCCGGATGGATGAAACTAGATCTAGGGTCTTCAATATCGTTCAATATTTTTCTAAAGTACAAGTCTAACCATGTGAATAGATGATCTAAAGTCGAACATGGGAAGCCATCGTATGATTACCAACCAATGATGTAAGCCATTAATAGATGCAAGAGGAATCACCGATAATGATAATGACCCTCAAGGTACTATAATACATTTTGCATGGTGTGAATAAATGATTTGATGTTGAACACCATACAACGTATTTCATTCGAAGGCCAATGATGTCAACCTATCGTCGAAAGCGAGAAACCTACCATTGATGTATGCAAGCCTCAAGGTATTGAAGGGGTGTTTCTAAGTCAACTTCTTGGATAATGTGCTGATGTGGACAAGAAGAGACTCATCGCAGGATGGCCTTGATGTATCCCACATCAATGACACAAAACGAGGTAAATGATTTTGGAGATGAAAATCGACTGATGACAGAAGGTTCAAGAATGGCGGCCATGAAAATGAAGGTTTACTGTATTGCAAAGGATGAAGTTTGAACTGAATAACTTCTCTTGAACATGTTGGCGACACTAAAATGAATTGGTAGCATTGACCTAAAACAAAATAATGGATGGTATGATAGACCAATGATGTGATAACCATCAAGCTGAATGACCCAACCCACAGAGTCACGGTGATGAGGTGAAAGTGTCATGTTCAAGAGCAACTTGCTACCATAAAGTGTTCTCCCATTTTTCCAATTTTCCCCAGTCATTGTTGACCAGTACCTCTTTATTTTTATCAAGCTTGAGAGGATAACATATGCTTGTTGTATAATTCCACCCTTCAGGTGAATCCATTGATATTTGACATTTTTAACAAGTCTAACAACAAAGATAACTCGATCCTTTTCATGTTTAGAGAGTTTGAAAAGGTACAAAAAGAAAACTCCACAAGTTCTTTTTCATAAATTAATCTCTCAAGTATGAAAAAGTGTAAAAAAATACAAGAGAGATATCATTTCCAATCCGTTAACGAGCTAGAAAGGACAAGTGCTCGACAATATTTTCATATTTAGAGAGTCTGAAAAGAGCTTAAAGAGGACTCCACTTTGAGGAATAACTAGTGTCTAGTGTAGCAACTGGTTTCAGTGATGTTGGAACTCTTCAAAACATGTTACTCTATGTGAAAAGGCTAGCTAATAAGACCACTCATTGCAACTGTTCCTCAAAAAAGGGTAAAACAACCAAGTGAATGCGTATGATGGGCCATAGGGGTGGTGGTGATGGGATGAAAGCAAAAAAGGCTCATATGATGAAAGAGGCTGATAGAATGGCAATCACGAGGGTTAAAAATGGAAATGGGTTCATTTTTAGATAAGCTTGAACCATAGGGAAATGAAATCTGGTCAACAGTGAGAATTATGCCTTTATGCGGGAAACAATTCACTTGAAAGAGTGTTGAAACAATAGCTCCCATATCATAAACATAGTCGCACCATAGAAGTAAAATGTAATCTAAAGGTCCTGGGACTACCATCACATTCAAATAAATGATTTTTCCTCCCAAAGTAATGGGTAACTGAGGGAGGATCACTAATGGTTGACTGGTTCCTCTGTTTAAAGCCAACAGATTTTGGGTAACTGACACAAGCGGCGGCAAACTGAGCGCTTGCCAAGCAGTCGAGGAAAGGATGCTCACTGATGCTGCTTCATTTGTAATAGTGCCATATAGAATCATACTACAAACTTGTACTATGATCTGGAATGGCACATAAGAAGGAAGTGACCAGACTACTTGGAGGGGGTACCATAGAAACAAGAGAATTAATCCCTTGAGTTATGAGAGCGGGAGGATTGTCCTCCTATCTTGATGGAATAGGAGGAATGCCCCCAATCTCATTATAATCTAAAGAAAAAAAAAGAACCTGAGTGGTATCATATTCACTCTCTTCAGGAAAGGTACGATTAATTGAAGGTGAAATTGGGTCAACTGTTACCTCGACCTATTGATTTGGGTTGAGAATACACTCATAGGATTCACTTTCAGAGAGAGCGGATTTGATCGATGATTGATTTGAGTCAGTCAATTCATCAACTAGTGAAGGATTAGGGGAGAGTCTCCTATAACCATATGGAAGTCGCTGCAGTGAAGCATGACGGTTATCCAACACTTTTTTGGCTTCATCCAGATAGGGACAAAGGTAAATAGGGTGATTACCTTCACATAACCTACATCGAAACTTAACTTTACCCTTCTTTCCATGAACATTTATACCACTAGTTGATTTTGTGTCACCAACATGATCTCTAGAAGTTGATGACATAGGAAGATGTGAACAAGAAGACCATTCTTCTAAGATCTAAGGAATATCAGAAAAATTTCAAAGAATATTATATCCCGCACAAGGTTTGCATGGATATCGAACTTTGTGAGGCTTGATGGATGGTTTCTCATCAGATGTTGCATTCAAAGAAATGGTTGCTTGGCTGCCCCTCTGTTGAATTTGCTTCTTCTTCTTTTTCTTCCCTTTCTTCTTCTTCTTCTTAGCCACCTGGTTACTAGTACCAATACTTTCACCAGGTGAAGAGGAAGAAGGGGAGGAAGAAACAACCGAGGAAGAAGGCAAAGGGTCAACTTTAGGATCAACTGGAGGTTGATTTTGTCCAGTTGGAGGAGTACTCGATTGCAGAGAAATCATGACATTTTGAACCAAGGAGGTTTAAAACAACCATACTGGAAAGCCAATGGTAAATCCCGAAAGGGACAATGTAGCCATATAAGGAGCACCAATATTTTTGAAAGGAGGAAAAAGACTAGGATTCCCATTAAAAGGAGTTCCTTGATTGGTGGAATTTGGATTTGTTGCCATATGTTTCAACCTAAGACCAGCTAAGGAGTGAGCATGGAGGATGTTATCCCTGGTCAATTAATTTTATTTTAATCAAAGTAACATAACAAAACAAAAGAGGGATAATCTAGGAAAAATGTTTACCAAGCAACAGTGAACTGCAAAATACCTCCCGGCGAACTGAGAAGTACGGGCAGGCAATCTCCCCGGATGTTGTGTTCGGTGTATCATAGTGTACAAGGTTTCCAACTCAGTTAGCTGAGGATGGATAGAAACCTAGTGTTGTCCTCCCATATATGCTTGAAAGTAGATGGAGACCCAATCCATATAAGCATTACCTAATGCAAAACTACACAGTGAGAGCATTCCCATATACTTTACATACTGTAACACCGCCCTATATACTCAAAGGTACATGGATGAGCTATGATATACTCACATACATGGAATGAGGTATCATACTCGGGATGTATTGCAGACAAGTTAGTGACAACTGCTTTGTTTTACGATGTCGAACCATGTCTCTAGCCTAGACCTCTAAATGTTTTTTGTTAGGTGACAATGCTCCATTAGGTAAATTCAGATAAATTTTAAGTTGATCTTCTTTAGAATTTTCCTTTTACTTTCACCACGTGATGTACATTTGCAATTCCTAAAATGCAACTAATATGATAAGCATTCTTTCCTTTCAATTTAACAATGAAAATCCTCAGCTAGTAGGGATAGAGCAATCAGATTCCTTTTGATCGAAGAGCAAAGAGCACAATCTAAATGCAAATTCCCTACAATATTCTTATCAGCAAACACACACTTTTTCAATGCAACATGCATGTATTTCTTTTCAATTTCCCATAATGTGAATGAATAAAAAAGAAAACTAATGCACAATCGTTCAATAAACTCTTTTCATAAAAGTGACGATTTTGCGACAATTTCTTTTCAAGTAAAGGAAGACTTTACAACACTCTCATTTTCAAAGAAATGAGGAATTACGACACTTTCAATGAAAATACTAATCATATGCACACATCAATCAATCGATCTTTCATTAATGAAGATGTCACGACAATTCAATTTTTGAAGGAAAAGATGGTTTTATGACACTTACTTTCGACAAAGATCAATCGACCAAAAAACTAACTTTCGACTATAGATCGAAAATGACAAAGCAAATACATAAGAAACATTTATCAATACTAGTCTAAGTAGGGCCAGCTAAGGAGATGAAAAACTATTTTAAGAGACAAGACATCATTGACATTCAATAAATCATTCAAATAGGAGAAAATTGGAAAAAAACTTCAACTCCTAGATGGGAAACTGATCCTCAAGGGATTAAGAGATAGTGCACTTTAGTGCACTGTCTCTATGCAGGAAGTGCATTGCAGTGCCCTGTGTTCTTCATTGGGTTGTGATGGTGACAGTAAGCCATTTTTGAAGGCAATTTGACATAGTTTTGACTCAATTTTCAATGAAATAAGACTGCAATTCAATCAATGACGACAAGTATAGTATCTAAAAATGTATTAAGAGGTTGATAATATACTAAGATGGATAATAATTCCCCAGTGGAGTTGCCAATTTGTTTTGGAAAATTTTAGTGTCTTTGGATAAATGCCTAAACCCCTAGACTAGTAGCTAAGTATAGAACAACAGTGCAAAGCATTTTCTACTTTTTTTATTACCAATAGATTAAATAATACAGTAAAGAAGCCTACCTTAAGCTTTCACTTACTCCTTATCTCCCTTGACCAATTTTGTTGTTCCTTCCCATACTTAATCCTCTTGAAAAGTATCTGCACACAGACATAAGACAAAAACTAATCAAAGCGTATGATAATGATCTATTGATTAAGCATAAAATGGAATCAAGTACATAATACACATATGAAAGCATCGATAAACAATACAAACATATGGAAAAAGCTTTGAACACTTTATTAGTAAAAGGAAGAGATACAACCCAATTTTCTTGATTCAGTGCCACTCCTCCAGTTCAATCCCATCCTCTCCTCATAATAAGCAAGACATTTGACATCATTACAATACTTGAAACCAACTCAAGTCTCATGCTAACAACATCTCCCTATAATTCAATGATTTCCAGGCTCCGATCACTTAGATGAGTGGTCTTTTTATAGGTGAATGAAAGAAGTTATGCCATAAATGGTGACAATGAATGCCCTCCCAACTTAGGATAAGGAAGGGGTAAAGGGATTGATGTTCCTTAACTTCTACCCTTATCCAATTTCAAGTCCAAAGGAGTGGATAGTTTTGGGAAACTTCTAGAGGCATCATATGGATAAAATATTCCAAACCCCAATGCATATTTCGCTCGAATTCGACCAGCGCAGGCCAAAGAGTGCTCAAGTGCACTGTAATGCACCCTGACAGTGTACTGGAGTGCACTATATTGGACCTTGATAAGGGCCTACCTGCGTTGATATTCTTAGAGGCAGTTTTTGGATTATTTCAGTCATGGAATCTCTTTTGGAGGGAGGCATTCTGATGGTTGACTTCATTAGGGCATGTAACAACTGAATTAGGGTTTGATGGGACCTAAGAGTACCAATCTATAAGTTAGGGTTGATGTGTCCAAATGGATCTGTAACACTTTTTGGGGTATCAAGGTCTAGGTACGAAGGTTCCCTCTTACACGGAATTTGTTTTGTATCATTGAATCCTTGCTCATGGTTTAATGTTAGCATCAATAGGCTCTAGAATAAAATATTTCTCGAGACTCGAAGCCAATAAGGCCTCAAAGCCCTGATTTCAACAAAAGTCTCTTAAAGAATGTAAATGAGACACGTTGTCTAAGGCAAAAGTCCTGCTCGATAGTGTCAATGTGTGGGAACTAAGGAACAAACGTCGAAGGAGATCCACGACAATGATGGTCATTGGTGAGCGAGCGTAGAAACCTGTGGGCGTGCATATCTAATTATGGATGTGTCATTTAATTCAACGACCCACAACACCCCGCAACACCGAGGTGCACAAACATTAACCTAGACAAAGGATGCAAAGGGGGGCACGTAATGCCTTCCTGTTCCTCCAACACCCCTTTGAAACATTTAATTACCAATCACAGAGGCTTGTTGAGGCTACTACATTGGCTGCCATGTTAGCCTATAAAAAACCTTCTCTTGCCACAACAATTAACCCACATCAGCCTCCTACCATGTTAGGTCTTGCACCATATTACCCTTCCTAGTCACCCTTGCATCTGATCATTAACTACCACATGGCACCACCTTGGAAACACATGGTAGGGTCTACCTGTCACACTAAAGTCACCTTGATGCTAACACAATGCAAAACCCAAATTCACTCCCAATGATTTTTTTTCCATGTGTCATGCCAAATTTCATAAAAAGGGCTTGGGGCTAATTTTGTTGCTATTATGTCCTATTTGGCCTCCAACTCATCTCGGTGCTCCTGTAACCAAGTTTTCTCATTTCACATCATTTGAGCACAAAATCCATAATATAAATAGTTAATTCACTTCCTTTTCATATATTAGACCTATTATAATCATAGTCGAGCTAAGTTTTAAGAGAATTCAAATTCAAGGAGAAACATTAGACTGTCCTCATGGAAAAACATGTGCCTTGTATAAAAAAATCTATCTTTTTAGTGAATAAGATCTTCATTTTATCCAATTAATCCTCTAATTTCTTTCAAAATCTAATTGGATTTTGAATTTACCAAATTCAAGCTCAATTTTCTCAAAAGCCATTAATTTGACCTTCGTGTGCATTAGCTAGTCTCATAATTCAGAAATTTTAAATAAGCTTCCATCCACCTCACTATCTAATCTCATTTATCCAAGTGGCACCAACTCATCGGCTGGTTAATCCATTTGTGAATCTTAATTTAGTCATTCTCTCACTCCTTATTTAACTAGCCACCTTTCAACAATTACATATCCCCATTGACAACTTGTTCTACTCCAAACTCTGATCATGACATAATAGTTGAGAAAATTAAAGACCCTAGATTTTATAATGGTGATGTAGATGTTTGAGACCTAATAATTGCTACTTTTGACATGAAGAATGATATTGAAGTGGTAGATAGCACTTGTGACATAATCGGGGGCCACAAAAATTTATCGCTAGCAGACATGGTCCTAATAATGGTCCCTGATGGGAAATTTAATTGCTTAAATTGGAACTTCATAAGTTGATGAGGCACCCATACAATATATGTAATATTATATTTAATTAGTAAATTCTATCACATATTGCAACATTCAATCAATAATTACATTGTACTAGACACGATTCGCACTTCATTCAATTAATACATATTCAATAGTCACCAATCTTTGAAAGAAATTCTCATTCATCAATGTATGACAAAGTATAGCAACAATAAAAACTAACCATCAATTCATACTCATGCTTAATAGAATAAGAAAACCATGGAATTAAGAGAACTATAGGTTTAAGTCCTAGGGGTATATTTTAACCATTTAGTAGATGCCTGGGTTAGTATTCTCTTCATATATAAACAATCCCGTTCATTCAAATCCAAAAGCAATTCTAAAAAAGAATAAATAATATTAATCAATTATAATGAGATTAATTCAAAAAAGCGTTCTCACAACATTAACATTACACATTTATGGAAACCATAAAGCAACACATTAAATATATATTAAATATACATAACCCATGCAAGTGCATTTTAAACCAGGGGGTTCTTCCTGGATGGAAGCACTGTAGGTAAAATAACATGTTAGTCTAACAAAAAGAACAACAATTGTGTGAATTATATTATAAAGTCATCAAAATGTAATTCCAAGGCCAGAACTTATCTTAACCACTTCAAAAATCTCATAGTAACATTATGACTCCTTTCTTCAGCTAGTTATAGATAAATATACAATATTATCATCAACCAATCCAATTTAAGAATATGGAAGATTGTTATAACTAAGTGGCTAATATTTACAAAAATTACCATGGAAACAGATTCCTATCTATCGATGAACAATCTCGTTATAAATAAAACTCAAACAATATAAAAAAAATAATGAAGTAATAGATACTTTGACTATGTGCACTGTGGTTAAAATTATTGAAGTTGGCATGTAAACTAAATAGTGCATCCCTCCTTCCCGTAGCTATCTAAGATAACTCCTTTAGATAAATGTGATATAGGGTTCGATCCAGTAACCAATGATAATCCACCCTCAGACTTAGGAATGAAGGAGACTGTAACATCTCACAAGCATTAGATAAGCAAGTTTATTGAAATGCAAACCAATTTAGCAAGAGCAAAAATAATAATAATCACCTTTAGTAATTGAGATGAAATTAAAGGCACAAAATGGAAAGAAATAATAGTAAAGTTTAAGGAGATGAGAGGTGAGGCTTATGGTTTTTAGGCACAAGAGATGGCTGGGAGGTTCTTTGAATAGGCTGATTCTGAGGATCTTCACTCCCCCGCCCCCCTCAATGCTCAGTCAGTTGCAAATATTTGTGTACAATTTCCTTAGAATATTAACCCAAATGGTCAAGCTTCGCGTGACTCTCCTATTGTTTCATCCGAGAGTACTTAGCTTTCATTATTTGACAATGTTGCATTAGGTGGTCAATATTAGTTTTCCACATCTTGTCCTACTTAACTAATAGCTAATTTTGAAAAACCAACCTGTCTCAGCATCTTCTCAAACGATAATTATTCTGAGCCAGAGCTCGATTCTCTAGTTTTATTTGAAAACAATTAACCTTTAATTTTTTAACCTTCTTATGGAGTTTCTTTAACTTTAGATTCTTTCCTGTACATATTTAATCTAGCTCTGTGTCTACTAGTATCTTAGTATCAACCTATGATAAATCCTTGGTAGTCTTAACCTCTTCTAAGTTAGGAGAATTCAACACTTCTTCTTAGTATTTTTTTCCTTCATCGGTGATAGATGTAAATTAAACTCCATAGGCCCCCTAATAGAGACTTCATGCCTTCTTTGTAGGCTTCCATTTTTGAGGTTAATTCCATAATATTCATTGACCTTTCTAATTCAAGATTATCGAAAACTTCTACCTTTTTCTTAGCACCAAATTTAGACAAATTTGACACTAGAACTATTTCTTTAAATTATTTAGGGGCACTTGGTGCCTGAACTTCCTTTTCTTCTTAAATTTCAGGACCATCTAGGGTCAAGACATCTTCAAAATTATCACCTGAAACATATTCATAATAAAATTTCCATATTTTACCAATTCATATTTGGAAACAAGGCTCCCAATATCCTCTCCTTCACAGACAAAATAAAATAAATAAAACAAACCTTGAATAACTTCATGACATACCTATGATACCATTTTCAACAAATTTGATTCCTTACTTGAGCTAGCTAAGGTTGTAGTAGGTTCAATTGTCCCTTCCTGACTTGCAAATTATTTAACTGATGAATGGGTATGGGGTTGGCAAGGTAGACTCTTCACGACCACCACCTCATCCAAAGTTCCTCTGAATTCGTATTTATTTCCCTCATCAAGGTCAGTTGCATGAGAGGTTTTCTTCAATACCTTTTTATTTTTTCCTTTCTATTTCATGAGCGCCTTCTTTTCTTTTTGCTGATAGCCTTTCCATTTTGACTTTTTGTTATCTATAAATGGGATTTCCTCTTCCTCATATGAAGTTTCTTTCCCCTTCTCATCCACTTCTTCATCTTCTTTCTTAGACATAGGGTCATTTAGGGTTTCTATCTAGAGGATTTTACTTCTATTTGAGATGAGAGTCTCCCCAGATCTTTTGGAGTCTTGCACATTTCCTTCACACCTAAGGTCTTCATATGAAAACTCATCTTTAGAATATTTCTCTCTCTTTAACACAGATGACGACCCCTTTGAGGGAGATGACAAATAATTTTTCCCATATCCACCCCAAAAAAGGAAATTGTCCCACAACTGTCCCTTTTTCTATAATTCTACTTCTACCAAGTTTTTTTATCATGCCATGGTGAAACATATTGATCTCGGCATTGTGAGGCCAAGCATGAATGTTCTTGGCCATTTAGTTAGTATTTTTAACAGGTAGAAAGGGAGACTCATTTTCTACTTATGCTTACAAAAAACCCTAAATTTACTATCAGATCCTAAAGTAACAATATGTCTACCTTCATAGGTAATGTGTTTCTGGACTATATGCAAGGGTTCATGCCACTCTTTCCTCACCCATTCCTGTAGTATGCCATCACTGCAATTTGGGTTTTGTTTCTCTGGTATTAGAAATTGGTCACAATCTAAGTCTTGCATTACACCTCTGAACCAACACTTACCTCCTTATAAAAGGCTTGTACACTATGAAATGGATTATTCTCAGACAAATAGCTCTAGCTAGTTGAAATGAGCCACTCTATCGTTGAATTTCTCTACAAAGGCTCTTGTCACTTTTAAATTATATCCCTAGAATTTTTGGCAAAACTTTATCCATTTAGCCTCTTTGGAATATTTACGACCCTAGGTAAATTTACCAAGAAATTCAAGGCTGGTAGCTTCATAGCATGATACTAGAGGTTTTGGTGCCATACTACCCTCTGTGGGGGAGGAATCATAAATATTAATTCTGTGTAAGATTGGGTGGAAAAAAAAGACAATGGGAGAATTGGAACACAAAGTTTCTATTATGGGGAAAGATCACATAGAACGAAAAACTCAAATAATTAGATTGCATGGGAAGACTATGCATGCATGATCCATTGTGATGGGATAAGGTGAAAACACAATAAATCATAGACTTGAGTATGCTGATATTTTATAGATTAGAAAATACTTACCTAATTAAATCATGCATTAAAGTAAAATCACCCATTATTAGGAGTATTTCTTATCGGTGCGTTTTCATCAGGAGGCTCATGTGACAATAACTATTTCCATAAAACTAGAGATTGTGTGCACTTATCAAGTGGTTATAGGAATAGGCTGCATCGAACATACAATTTTGTCTCATTGTTACCAGGAAATATCGCTGATTCACATCAAATTATTCATTCAGTAAGTGATAAGTCGTAAAGAAAGTTTCGACTTGATGACTTTACAATTAACTTGGCACTGTATTGGACATTGTCTGGTGACTCTGCTCCTATGTTCTTGCTCTAGCTGTCACTGATAACTTTGACAAGATAAAATTTTGTTGCAGGTAGAGGTTCTTGTCACAATTATCACAATGAAATCTGACAACTTCCCTAACCAACCCCGAGTTGTCATCTCAAACAAAATCACAAGTCTTCACACATTCCACCACTTTTAGCACAATCTTGCACCATGAAAATAAAGAAGTCAAAGTTGAGCATGTGAGAGAATTAGTGTCTTAGCCTGAAAATTCTTGGAAGATGTACCAAAAACCCTCATTTATGTCACTAGGTGACAAGTGACCCTAAAAACAAGTTGATGTCTTCTATCATTCTAGATCTTCAACACAAATGGGAAATATGCAATTAAAGAAAACAAGATCCAAAACAAATAGGAGAAAAATAATGTATCCAGAATAATAACCCAGTGGAAAGACAATTTTACATGAATAAATCTTAATTGATAACACTTGGTGAAGGAGATCTACATATTGGTTTGTAAGTCCCCCTCCATGGGATGGGTCCTTTCATATCCTTGATGCTTTAGAAATAGAATTCCCGCTCTCAATCGTGTGAAAAACCCAAACAAAGTGAAGAACTCAAATGGTAGCTCAAGAAAATGACGATAATGTTGATGGTGATAATGATCATGGCAAAGAATGGATGAAAAACCCTACTTTAAATAGCAAAGTAAGGTGTTAATCTTGAAAATGGAGAATAATAAAATATTATTGACAAAATTCAGATCTAACTACTTGGAATACTTTATTATATTTATTGGAGAGGGAAAAGGAATTTAAAATGGTTAAATTCTTTTATTTAGAAATAATTAACAAATAAAATGATGTATCGATTATTGTGTGAAAAACAAGAAATGTGTGAAATCAAAATAATTATTAAATAGTGATTTAATAATTATTCTAATAACTAAATAAGGAAATTTAAATAAATATGATTTATTTAAATATTCCTAAGGGATTTAGTCAAATGTGACAAGGAACAGTTATTAAATAATGATTTAATAATAATTCCTAGAGAAAATCAAATAAATAATGATTTATCTAATTATTCTCATGAGGTTTTTTATTTAAATCAGAAAATAATTTAACAAAAGTGTTTACTAAATTATTTTCCATAGTGAAAGTGATTTTACTATGGTAAAAGTAAATCCACATGGTGTATTTCGGTCCACCTATTTAGAAATGGCTAGGTGATCATTTTTTGGTGATAACACATTGCATTACCAACAATTAAAGTATGGTGTTAACCAACACATGGCCTTCCACCTTTACTGTCAATGAAAGCCGTACCCCAGTACATGTTGTAAGTTATGATGAAATGTGTTGAAGTTGAGTCACATACAAGATTGGGTAAGCAAGAAATATTGATGTATTCCCATTGATTTTCGGTGAGAGAACCTGCCATTGATGCATGCAAGTCTTAAGGTACTATACTAATCCCTAGTCCTTCTTTTGTGATAATATGTTGAAGTTGATGGAGGAAGAACTGTTAGAAGGAGGGCCTTAAGGAATCCCTCATCAACTAACATCAGACAAAAAAAGAAACTTGGAAGATTCATGAGTTAGAGAATGAAGAAATGATAACAAAATTTTAGCAAACTAATCATGCCACAAGGTGGTTTCATAATTAGGCCAAATATTAGTTATTTTTATTTTCTTAATTATTTTATATATATTATTTATCTTTTAATTAATTATTATTATAATTATTATTTGTTATTGTATTTTTTTTTTAAATTTAAATAATAATTATTATTTATTTAAACAAAAAGAAAAGATTTAAGAAAGAGAAAATAATAGTGGGAAGACAATCTCACTACTTCACCACTTCCATCCCATTGTCCTTGCATATTTCAGGTAGAAATTACTCCTTAACATCT
Organism: Pinus taeda; assembly: GCA_000404065.3. NCBI lineage: Eukaryota > Viridiplantae > Streptophyta > Pinopsida > Pinales > Pinaceae > Pinus > Pinus taeda. The sequence goes on from APFE030959640.1 coordinate 24,087, forward strand.
AATTCTAATAGGAATTCAACCTATGTCCATTCACAAGAAAAGGAATTTGTTGTTTGTCAATTTTTTTAATTTGAACTAACCCATTTAAAAAAGATTATATACTTCATACAGTCCCAACTAGTGGGTTGTGAATTTCTCTTTTAAATCCCTTGAATTTAGAATAAAAAGGAGAACCTAGTCTTCCTATTGGAATTACTTATGCTAAATGAATTTATCATGCCACTTATTTCAATGCTCCTGTATTAGTATTTTCTATTGGACTGTGTCCTACCCAATTTCATCAAGTTGATTAAGATGCAACAATATTTGTTCTATTTCTTCACTTAAATCCAATCCCAACTTAGAATCATTCTGAAAGGTGTGAATATGAAACTCAATTGGTAGTAGGACTTGTTTCCCCTAGACTAACTCATATGGTGTGCATCCTATAATGCTCCTCCATGTTATTTTGTAAGCCCAAAGAGCTTTCGTTAATCAATTCACCAAATCTTTATGATGGATCTAAACAATATTAGTGATAATGAACTCCAATACTTTATGCATGGATTCTACTTGCCCATTTTCCTGAGGGTGATTAGGTGTTGAATTTTGGTGCCAAATCTAATATTGTTCCATAATAGCTTTGATTAAGTTGGATGCAATTTGTGTCCCTTGGTTTGTAATTATCTCCCTTGGCACATAAAAATGGGTAAAAATATTCTTCTATAGAAAAGTTGTGATTGACTATTCATTTAATCAAGTTGACTCCTTGGCCTCAACCCATTTCATAACATAATCCATACATACAAAAATATATTTCCTTTTTTAGGACACTAGCATGATTAGGCCTACAAAATCTAGGGCTACCTCTAGAACAACTTGACCAACACCTATGGTTGTAATGAAATTTCATCTTCTTGAACTAGCCTCCCCATCCTTTGGTAGCTATCACACTACTGCACATATTTCTTCACATCTTTAAATAGATTAGGACAATAATACCCAACTTACAATACTTTGTAGGCAGTGCACTTATCTTAACAATCGCCTCCACAAGGCTCATTTTGATAAGCTCTTAAAATATCAGGGACTTCATCCTCCCATATGCATCGCCTAATGATAAGATTTACACCTGTATACAACAAATCATCATTAATCCAAGAAAAATAGGCAATTCTATTTATTATCTTTCACTTCTCACGAGCAGGAAACTTTGCTAGTAGTTTTCCTGTAGCAAGATAATTCACAATATTTACAAACTAGGGCAGGTAAGTAGGAATAAAAAATGGTTATTCATAAGGAAAAACCAGATTTAAAGGAACATTATTTTCTTTATGTTACAACCTAGAAAATAAATCAACAACCAAATTATCTTTATTAGACCAATCTACAATGGTAACATTAAATTCATGTAATAAAAGAAGCCATCTCATGGCCCGATCAATGGTTACCAGATTATTCATGAGGTGTCATGTCATTACATGGTGTGTATGGATGAAGACCTCATAACCTGTAATATAATTCCTAAATTTGTTTATAGAATGCACCACCATGAGAAACTCCTTGTCTATCACAATATATTTCAATTCAACAGGGATTAAATCTTTAATAGTGTAATAAATTACATAATAACACAACTCATTTTTTTCCCTAGAACAAATATCAAGCTATGTCTAAGGCATTCATGGAAATATGAAAGGGTAAAACCTAATTGGGCCTCGTCAGAAACATGAGAAAATAAGAGTTTTTCTTTCGAAGTCCTAAATGCATCCTATCACTGGTTAGTCCATAAGAAAATAATATATTTAGAAAATAAACTTAAGAAGGGTGTAAAATATTTGCAAAACCTTCAATGAAGAGTCAATAATAATCTAAAAAATCAAGGAAACTTCTCACCTCATTTTACATTGTGGGAACTGGTAGTTGGGAGAAGATATTGAACTTGGTGAGATCAAACTCAATGCCTGCAATAGAAACAACACAACCAAGCACAAAACCCTTAGTTAGCATCATCCTATATTTGATATTACTCAAGGAAAGGTGTGCTTCTTCACATCCGATTAATACTTTTTAACGATTTTCCAAAGCTTCCATGAAGGAATCCCCATAAATAGGAAATTTGTTTATGTAGACCTCCAAACAATCATGGATCAAATTTGAAAAAATCCCTAGTACTACTCTTTGAAAGGTTGTTGGGGAATTATACAACCAAAAAGGTAAAATCTAGGAAGAAAAAGTTCCCTAAGGACAAGCGAATGTAGTTTTCTCTTGATCCTCTAGAGTTACCTGAATCTATTTGTACCCATTAACCCATCTAAGAATGATAAATATTTTTTTCTTGCTAAGGTGTCTATGAACTGATCTATAAGTGGAAAAGGGAAATAATCATTCATCATGGCTTTGTTCAACTCCTAGAATTCTACACACACTTTCCATTTTCCTAAAGATTTTGGAACCACAACTAAGGAAGAAACCCATTTGCTATCAAATATTAGGTAAATTATGTTTGAATCAAGGATATTTTGCAATTATTCTTTTACGACCTCCTTGAGTGTTGACTTCATCCAAATCTTAGGTCTCCTGATGGGACAAGCATCATATTGCATATAGACATAATGAGAACAAAATGCAGGATTGAGCCCCTTCATGTCCTAGTAATCTCATGTGAAGGCCTTCATTTGTTCCTATAATATATTCATTAGTTTGTTTCGCTACTCATTAGTAAGTTCAACACTAATATGAAAAAATTGATCAGGACTTACTTCAATAGAAATACAAAATGGTTCTATTTCTTGAGATGCTCCTTCAGTAGCATTGCATAATGAGGAAAAAAATGTCAAGTTATTTTTTGCCTACATATCACTCTTTAAAATCTGCTTGAATGGATGATTGTTAGAACCATAAGAACTTGAATTAGATAAAAAAATAAGCTAACTTTCTTCAGAACATTCCTGGAAATTATTTAGCTGATTGATCATACACATTGGCCAGACCATTTCCTCGTCACTTGCAGAGTCATTGAACTATAGAGCTTCCTCCAATTCCATGGGAGGTTTTGCAAGTGAATATAAGGTAATATATTTTACAACTCCACCATGGGAAATAAGCATTTTAATAGACCTGCCTCATTTGAGCACAAGCATTATAGCAAGCCACGACCTCCCAAGGATTATCAAATTCCCTCTAGCCATAGAATTGTCTGCATGACCATGAAATCCATGAGATATTCTTATGAATCAAGGGAAACAATTACAATGTCCAAACTACTTCTAGCTTAATTGTAGACCGGTATACCCATTCGAGAAAAAATGGAGTAGGATAAATATCAGTTAGCTTAAGCATATTCATGGTATGTGTATTCATGATATTGATGGCCACTCCAAGATCAATCAAAGTATTAGGAATGCATACTTCATTAATATGCACTAAAAGGATAGGATTTCTAGGATCATAATATTTCTTTGCTAAAGTATTTCTAATAATCACATCAATGTACTCCCCAAAAATATGAATTGTCGACGGATCCTTTTGCTTCCTCCATGGATTCTTCAAACACAATTCCTTCATTATTTTAACATAAATGGGTATATCTTGAATATCTTGTAGCAAGGGAATTTTAATGTAAATTTCCCTCAATTTGTTAATCACGTCATGTTTAGGAGGTTTATCAGTTTTCTCTCATCCAATTTCTCAAAAAAAAAGGGGGATTTGATATTTGTTAACGGGATGTAGGTCTATTGGTTTTTTTGTATAGGAGTAAGAACTTATTCCTTTCTTTCTTCATCTATAATAATGGGGTCATAATTTGGCAGCACTTTCCCTCGCCATAAATGAATACCTTGAACTTCTACAAGAGTCATAACATAGGTTGGGAAGGGATATAATTTAGACTCAAGGACAAGTTGTGTTACTTTATTATTTGGGTTAGGGACATGTTGAATAGGAAACTGGTTCAACCTAGAATATTGGATACAAGGTAGTTGTAATTGAGAACTTAGAGTTTATTTTTGAGATGTTGGCATTGGGTAGCTTGGTAAGAATGTTTGAGACTTTGGAGGATACTAAGGTTGTAGCATAAGTCCATAACATGGTCCCCATCAACCTTGTTTCCAAGGTTGGCTCTGAGGATGTTGTTTTAGCCACATTTTCCATGATGTGGTGATATTCTATGTTGCGTACTATAAATTAGAAAATCGTGAAAAAATCATGCCAATAGAGTCGAAAGGAATATCTTGAGGACCAAGTTTCCATGGATTTTGGTTGCTAATGAATATAATTGCTTTGTTGTAGGCTCATTGCCGTGGTATATTGATTTGAGCCATGGTAGGGAAGGAAAACTGTTTGTAGAATGATATTCTACACAAATGGTAGAGAAATAGGGATTATCAAAAGGGTAATATTTTATGGGGTGTTGTTTCCAGCACATTGGGTAGAAAATTACATTGGCAATGTGTTCTTCCTCCTATTTCTTCTTGAGACTTAGAGTGTCAAGTTATAGACTCAAAGTACTTAATATATGCATTTTAAAGTATTCCAATTCCATCTTGGTTACTCCACTGGAAGTCAACTTCTAATTTTTAAGGAGATCATGAGATATTTTTACTTTTCATCATTTTACACATGAATATCTATTGAAAACTTCGACGATATCATCTAATGTAAACACCAAGATATCTCTTACTCTTGTCAAGTTTAACATCTTCATTGATTCTTCCATCACACTCCTTAAAAATAGGATATAATTTTTTTCAAGATCGAACTTATGCTTCTTGAAAAGCTAATGATTATATAAAAAACTCTCCAGGTAGTCTTCCAAACTTTCATCTTCCTACTACACCATTTTGAAACGTTCCTCTTTCAATTCGTGGGCTTTGAAATAATCCTGGTACTTCTTAAGAAATGACTACCTCATGCCTTCCCAAGTGGTGATACTCTTTTCTGGTAGTCCATGAAGTAATGCAATGAAGAATAGTTCAAGGTAGCTAGAAATAGCTTCAACATCTATGCAATAGTTAAATAATCCATACTACGACATAAGATGTCAAATTAAAATAGAAATTGTTGGGATATTCACTTACCAACCCTTGAAAGCATGAAATTACTATTGGGTAAATGTTCTTCATTTGTACATCAATAGTCTTATGAACAATTGGAAAACTGAAAGTCGTCTCATTCTCCTTGTTTGGCTAATTTATCCCACTTTCTCCTTCAGCCATTTTGTTACCTTCGATAAAGTGGAATTCAGATTCCAAGGGCATAAGTCTGGTAGTTAGGTTGCTGTGAAGTGGTATCGCTACTCCTTTTCCCAGTATTGTTTTAGGAACATCAATGTTGGAGGATGTGGTGGAGTGATCTAATCTCCTAGCTACCAATGCTTCACCGAGATTATCTAACACTTCACCTTCTCTTCTCTTATGAGTGTTACTACCTACCAAGTTAGAGTTGGGGGCTCATTCTATTTTATCTTTACTAATTGGAGTATCAAAATTTACCTTATTTCTACCTTTCCTCCCTCTCCCTCGACTCATACAATACCAAAATTATCTAGATCTAGTGGGGCCCACAAAACTTGCATGGTTATTACCTCTTGTGTTAATAATCCCACTACTCTATGTTCTAGGATGTTTAGAAACTTAAGATGACGAAAAATAATCAAATATTTTAGCCAATCAAAATCTATTCCCTTGGAACCTTCCCGACAATGGCACCAAAAATCACAGGAAATTTAATTTCTTAAATTGTGAGTTCATTAAATTGTCAACCAGGCTCATAAGTTGATGAGGCACACACAATATGCAGTATTAGATATGATTGGTAAATTCTATTAGATGTTGCATCATTTAATCAATAATTACTTTACACTAGATATAATCATACTTCATTCAATTAATAGATATTCAAGATTCATAAATCATTGAAAGTAATTCTCATTCATTAATGTATGGCAAAGGCAATTAACAATAAAAACTAACCATGAATTCAAACTCATGTTGAATAGAATAAAGAAATCACATAATTAAGAGAACTACAAGCGTAAGTCTTGGGAGTATATCTCAACCCTTTGGTAGATCCCCAGGTTAATAGTCTCTTAGTAACCATGCAAATGGGTACCCCTTAATACATAGTAAGAATCCCTCTCATTCAAATCCAAATGTGATGCTCAGAAAATAATAAATAATATTAATCAACTGTAGCAAGAGCTATTCAAAATAAATATTTTATAGTATTAACATTACACATCTATGGAAACCATAAAGCATCCCATTAAATATATATTAAATTCACATAATCCATGCAAGTGCATTCTAGACGAGAGGGTCTTGCATTCTAAATGAGGGGTCCTGCATTCCAAACCAGGGGGTCTTGCATGGTTGGAAGTAGTGCAGGTAAAATAACATGTTACTCCAAAAAATAAAACGACAACACTACGAATTATATTATAAATTCATAAAAGTGTAATATAGAGTCCATAAATTAGCTCAACCACTTTAGCAATTTCATAGTGACATTATGGTTCCTTTCTTCGGTTGTTAGAAAGAAATATAGAATACTATGATTACCCAATTCAGTCCAAAGAATGGGGAAAAGTGCTATAACTAAGTGGCTAATCTTTACAAAAATGAAAGTGGATGAAACTGCTTATCTATCGCTGAATAGTCTCATTCTAAATAAAACTTGAAAAATATAAAAAGAGATAATGAAATAACAACTAGTTTGACTATGCAGGTTGCAGTTAGAATTATCCAAGCTAGCATGTAAACTGAACATTGTATCCCACATTCTAAAAGCTATATTGGATATCTCCTTATGGTAAATGTGTTATAGTGCTCAATCTATTTTCCAGCAATCATCCACCCTAGGACTTAAGAAAGAAGTGTTGAAAAATGTGTAACTAGGTTCGATCTTCATAATTATGAAATGTAATTTTGATTCTTGTATATTGTAAAATGAAAGAAAAATTATTAATATTATTTTTGAAGCATGGTTTTCATGCTCAAGTTATTTTATTTTAGAGGTTAAGCACCCATTAAGTGTTTCTAGGGTTTTCATAGGTCAAGAAGTCAAAAGATTCATTGTCATAAGTTGAATACCCCATTGGTGACATTGTAACTTGTAAAGAAAATTATTTTTGTCGATAAAAGTGTCAAAATACCCTTCAAGTCCAAGCCGGCCTAGCAGCTAGGAGGTTGACCTATTTTGAGGAGCCACATCCACCTTTAGAACTCCATGGTATCAGATCTAAGGTTGGCTAATTGGATAATGAAGATATCATCTACATTAAATAAGTTCCTAAATAAGTGTACAAAGGTGGAAAGTCATCTTAAGAAGAACATCAAAGAACTTGTTGGAAATAATACTGAGAGGGGGGTTGAATCAATATTATCAGATCAATAATTTAATTTCCCAAATAGATTTGTATACACTACTTTAGCTAAGTGAACTTGCGTGTATACACGACTGTACTTAAAGCAACCAACGTATAGAAAAGAACTTTTGATTTACTCAAATTATCATGCATTGAACTTTAACCAGCATATCAAAGATTTATTAGACAATGCAATAAAAGTAGAATAAAGATTCACACATAAGGAACACACATGAACACCAAGATATAAGGTGGAAACCCAATGTGGGTGAAAACCACCTGTTGCTGTTGTTTTTGTCTTCTTTTAATAATAAGAAAATTTGTTTACAATTTTGTACTAGTACAAACTTATACCAGTAGACAGGCTTCTACCTGCAGAAGGTTACAACCTTCTCTTTTTCTCTAGCTTCTACTAGAAGGGAGCTAAAACCCCCTAACTTTTGTACTAGCCGATATGTTTGCTAGTACGTAGGCTGCGACCTACAAAAGTCTACGACCTTCTTTCTTCCTCCATGGACCACGATTCATAAATTTTCAGACTGGATCCATCAACAACATTATAAGTACAATTCAATCATCAAATACATCTACATCAACCAATCACTGAAACTCAAACATCACTTTCTGAATCACCCATAAGTGAAACAATCAATCACTTTGACAGTCAATCTAATAAGTTAGAATACTGTCACCAGAATATAGTCACCAAAACCCATACTAGAACCCAAAATTTTGCAACAGCAAACAGAAACAACTGAAACATACTTTGTGAGGTATACGCTACTTCCATGTGTCAAACCTGCATGTGTATGCACTTTTATTAAATCCAACTAGTGTGCACATATGCAAATATTAATTCATAATTCTGTAGCTATTCTAGACTTATGTTATACCCAGATCATAATATTTACAGAACAACACATGAGTCAGTATTCAGATCTAAACTATACATGATCAAACCACATAATGATAATTCATTTCAAGCCTTAAGATCTTGATCCATCATTAGATCTTATCCTTCACCAACTGTTGAGGTTCATCCATAGTTCATATCAAGCGCAGTACCATAAGCCAATAACCTACATATTGGATCTCACACTTCATCAGATATTCGATACTTGCACCCTTGGCCTAATGATCTTCTCCTCCTTTTATAGCTTTAGGCCTTTCTTAATACCATGCACCAAAACCACTTAGGACCAATACCTTGGACCAAATACCTAGGGTCAATACCTTAGATCAGATACCTTGGACCAATACAATGGAGCAAGTACCACAAACTAAAAACTTAGTTTTCAAAGGTATACACGCTTTTCCTTCTGTGAAAGTGTGTGTGAACATATACTCTACTTGTGTTCAGTGAACTTGTATGTATACGCAGCTTGGTCAAGGTGAACCTATGTATACCTCTCTTTCTTCATTCAGTGTAGTCTGATCTATAATTCTTTGTTGTTAACCTGTTGTGCTATGATCTTTCATCTGAGTGAGTTGCCATCAAGGACAACACGTGTATCATAATTCCAACAATCTTCCCCTTTGGACTTGATGGCAACATCAACACCAAGTCACTCTCCCCCTTTGACGTCAAGGGCAAAGGGTCATGCTCCCCCTTTGACAAACATTATGTTGGTCATGCTCCCCCTGAGTACATGGTGAATTCTCTGATATGCTAAAATGAACAGATTGAGCTCCCATAATTGAGTCCATGATCCCCCTGAGCATAGGCAAAGTCTGTAAAAAGATATTTCAAAAGAATAACATGACTCTATACATACATCAACAATGACCTTCCTATCACCAATGACTCATACATACATCCATCTCCCAAACAAGTGGGGATATACCAATTCTTTATTCATGACAAAAACAAAAAGTATTACATCATCCATCCCATGCATAGTGGGGTTAAAAATTAGGTCTTTTCACGACCTTTATATTAAATGATATGCATGGCATTTATAATAAGGAAAACTGATCTAAACAAGGCCATGATAGTCATCAGCAACTATCATACACCATATATGATTTGCACCATAAACAACATTAGGATCAACAGCCTGTGTATTTCCATCATCAAAAGGGTTCCCTGACTCAAAACAATTATGTGGATCTGTAGCAAGATCTTCTAAGATAATGCCAACAATGCATTATTAGAAGCATATGTTCCCCCTGAACCTGTGCCAGATGTTCACTGTCAGATCTGATTATTGCATATATCAGTAAGAAATATCAAGGCATCATCATCAATCAAATATACATCAAATTATCATCAACTTTATGAGGACAAACATATTTCCACATGTTATCAGCAGATTGTAACCATCATCAAGCAGAGCAGATAATTGACTGAACCATATCAGACCCCTTGTTCCTATGTTTGACCTACTGCTTTTCCTGAAACCAACATATACGCGACTGTGTCCATAGAAACCCGTGGATGTACGCGACTATGCTTCATGAAACTTGCGTATAAAAACTATTTTTTCTTCTGAAAATTAGGATTTACTAGTAGGATGATGCAGCAAGTACTCCCAGCTTTTGTCTGAGATATTCAAATGTCTCACTGGGTAGTGGTTTAGTGAATATATCAGCAACCTATTCTTTGGAGGGAACATACTCCAATTTGACCTTTTGTTCAAGCACTTGTTCACGTGGAAAATGATATTTGATGGGTATGTGCTTGGTCTTGGAGTGCATGACTGGATTCTTTGAAATACTGATGGAACTTGTATTATCACATAGAATGGAGATGGGTGGAGTACATGTGATCTGAATGTCTTACAAGGTTTGCATCATCCAAAGTAGTTGTGTGTAGCAAGATGCAACAACCACATATTCTGCTTCAGCTGTAGATAATGCAATTGAACTTTGTTTCTTGCTGAACCAAGACACTAACTTGGAACCCATATAGAATGCACCACCACTAGTGCTTTTTCTGTCATCAACACTTCCTACCCAATCTGCATCTGTATATGCATGAAGAGTAATATCTATATCTCTAGGTTACCATAAACCAAAGTTCTGTGTTCCTTGAAGATATTTGAAAGTCCTTTTAACTACCTGAAGGTGTGATTCCTTTGGATTTGCTTGGAATCTTCCAACTATTCCTATTTCATGCATGATGTCAGGTCAAGTACCTGTTAGATAAAGAAAACTGCCAATCATGGATCTGTAAGTTGGTTGATGTACTGCTACTGATTCATCGTTTGAGCTGAGACTGCATCTTGTTACCATTGGGGTACATACTGGATTAGAATCTTACGTGCCATACTTTTTCAATATCTATTTGAGATATTTGGTTTGTGAAAGAAAAATACCATCTTTATTTTGTTGAACTTGTAGACCAAGAAAATAGGTAATCTTACCAAGCAAGGACATTTCAAATTTTTGCTACATTACTGAAGCAAAATTCTGACTCATGGATTCTTCATTGCTACCAAAAATGATATCATCAACATAAACAACAATTATTAGTAATTGATCAGTGTCAATCTTTGTATATAGATTACTATCTGTTGACCCATTTGAAAAACCTTGTTGTTGGATATATTTGTTAAGATGGTAATACCAGGACCTTAGAGCCTGTTTTAGACCATAGAGAGCCTTTCTGAGTTTGCATACAATTTTTGCATCATTTCCAAGAATGAATCCTTCTGGCTGTTCAATATAGACTTTTTCTTCTAAGTCTTCATTAAGGAAGGCATATTTTACATCCATTTGGTATACTTTGAATTTCTGAAAACTAGAAAGAGCAAGAAACATTCTTATGGCTTCAAGTCTAGCAACAAGTGCAAAAGTTCCTTCAAAATTTATACCTTCTTGTTGAGCTTATCCTTTACAAACAACTCTGGCCTTATTTCTAATAACTTCTCCATTTTCATTCAGCTTGTTTTTGAATATCCATTTAGTTACTATGATATTCTTATCAGGAGGTCTAAGAACTATTTCCCAAGTATTATTGCTTTCAATTTGTTCAAGTTCTTCATTCATGGTCTTGACCCAACATTCATATTTGCATGCTTCATTTACATTTTGAGGTTCGGTGGAGGATAGTAATGCTAGATAGCTTGAGGCTTCTGTAACAGTTCTTCTTGTTTGTACCCCTGCCTCTTTTACCCTTAAAATTTGAGTTTCTAGATGATTTTTCTAAACATACCTGGACGAAGTCTTTTCTTCTACCATTATCTCTTCTTCTGGTGCTTCATTGGTTTCTTCTTCAAAATCATTGTGATTTGATGTGGGAAAATAATCCCCATCTTCTTCATTGTCATAATCTTCAGTTTTTATTTGTTTAGGATTTTTGCATGCTTCATCAACTACAACATCATTACTTCCAACTATTTTCCCAAGTCTTTTATTATAACATTTATATCCTTTACTTCGGGAAGAGTAACTAATAAGAATACCTTCATCTACTTTGGGCTCAAACATACCAAGTTTTTCATTAGTCCTTTTGATATATCATTTTCTTCCAAAAACTTTGAAGTATTTTACCATAGGAGTCTTACCATACCAAAGTTCATGTGGAGTTTGAGTGTTGTTTACTCGAACATTTGCTTGGTTAAGAATAGTTACGGCAGTGAATGCAGCTTCACCTGAAAAGGTTACAGGAGTTCCATATTCATCTAGCATAGCTTCAGCCATTTATTGAATAGTTCTGTTCATTCTTTCTACCACCCCATTTTGCCGAGGAGTCCTTGCGGTGCATAACTACCTTTTTATTCCATGTTGTTCACAAAATTCAAAGAATTCATTCGAGGTAAATTCCCCTCCTCGATTAGATCTGAGGCATTTGATTTTGCGATCTGATTCATTTTCAACCAAAGCTTTGAAGGCCTTGAACTTTTCAAATGCTTCATCTTTATGCTTTAGAAGACCTACCCAACACATTCTGGAAAAATCATCAATGAACAAAATGTTGGAAATAATACTGAGAGGGGGGGGGGGGGGGGGGGGGTGAATCAATATTATCAATTCAGTAAAACTTTTTCTATTCCATACTTAGATACATATATGCTACTTTAGTTAAGTGAACCCGCGTGTATACGCAATTGTGTCTAAAGCAACGAGCGTATATCCATATTATTTATGAATCATATAATCCATTACATGTTGATCTTTAGTTAATGCATCAGAACTTCATTGACCATATGAACAGTAAACAGAAGCAGTAAAACAGAACATATCATCACACACAAGAAGCACACATGAACACCATGATATAAGGTGGAAA
>APFE030959640.1:37017-51305 GCA_000404065.3 Pinus taeda
AACTCTATAATCTGAAGGCCACGTTTCATCCAATTTTCATACTGGACCCATCAATATCATTGAAGCACACAATCAATCAACACTAGCCTTATCAATCTCTGAATCACCCAATACTAAATCACTGAACCCTGTCAACAAAAAGCAGTCACCAGAACACAGAGCAGAACCCTGAACTCTGCAACACTATTCAGAACCAACTGTATCATCAAAATCATGCATTAAAGTGCATACACTACTTGGAAAAACCAAACCCGCGTACATACACGCTTTTACCAAAGCCAACCTTCGTAAAAAATCTATAAATATTTAATCATGACTTGTATTGATTTCAGACTTAAGTTATGCCTAGTTCATAACATTACATGCGTCAGTATACAGATCTATAATAAGCATAATCAACTATAAAGAGATAGTTCATTTCAAACCATTTGATCCCGATTTATCCTTAGATCTTGTTCTCCATGAACTTATGAGATCCCTCCTTAGCTTAGATCAAGCAACCCATAACCTGCATACTGTATGTCATCCTTCATCAAATATTCAAGACTTTCTTAATACCCTTGCCTAATGATCTTCTTCTCTTTTAGGGTCTTAGGCCTTACTCAATACCATGGTCCAAAACCATAACAAACCAATACCATGAACCCAATACTAGGGATCAACACATCTGACGAGATACTACGGTCAATAATCATAGGTTCAAATACCAAGGACTAACTACCATGGACCAAAAGTAAGTTCTCCAACATATACACACTTTTCCTTGCATGAAAGTGCGTGTATATGCATACGCACCTTTTTTAACGACTAACCCGCGTGTATATGCGGCTCGGTCACGATGAACTTGCTTATATATAATTTCTCTTCATTCTTGTAGACTGATCATCAATTCCTTGCTGCTGAGCTCCTGCACTATGATTTGTCATCTGTGTGATTTGCCATCAAGGACAATACTTGTCTCATAATGCCAACACAAAATAAAATATTATTCTCCATGAGGTGACTTTTTCCTTGATGGTCCACATAAATTAGTATGAACAAGTTCAAGAGGCTTACTAGCTGTCCCTTCCTTTTCAATCAAGTGAGATCTGGTTTGCTTACCGAATTGACATGGTTTGTATATTGTATTTTCAAGAATGCTGATATCTGGAAGATCATGAACAACCTGGAATCTACAAGTTTTTCTTATTTGAGAAAAGCTTAGATGTCCCAATCTTCTGTTCCATAGCCAGTTTTCATCATTTTTTCTTAGATAGCAATGTTGTTGTCCTCCCTTTAGTATGTATAAGTTGTTTGGAATTCTTGTACCTTTGATCACAGTTTCTCCTGTATCAAGCCCACAAACAACATATTCGTTTGATTGAAACACCAGTTCATTTCCTTGATCACACATTTGATTGACACTCAACAGATTATGCTTTAGACCATCTACATACATAACATTCCCAGCTTTAACCTTTTATTCAAGAAAACATAGCCTTTACCTTTTATGACAGCAGGAGTGTCGTTTCCAAATGAGACATTCTTTTCCTTTTCTAAGGCATTATATGAGTGAAGTTTTTCTTTGTCACTTGTCATGTGTTTTGAGCATCCATTGTCAATGTACCACTGATTTTCTTGTCCTTCTGTGTACAAGGCTATACCACATCTTTCTGTTTGAGATTCTTTCCTTTTCCATATTTTGGGATTTAATGGAGTTTGCTCCTTTTGAGGTATTTTCCGAAATTTACTCCTGCATTTAGATTCTTCATGGCCAAATTTGTTATAGATTGAACATTCTATTTCATTTTCAAAAAGAGAAAAGTTATTATACGAACTTTTCCTGATCCCTATCACATTCCTTTGATTTTGTGCTTCTCTAGTCATGATGGTTTTGTAAGCAACGCATTGAGCAACTTTATGTCCAAAATTATGACATGAGAAACATTGAGCATTAAATAAGTCCCACGATTATCAAATCCATTGACATGGTGATTGTAGTTTCTATTGATATTCATCTTTGAAGCAAATTGAGTATGATTTAGCTAGTGATCTACTTTATGCCTTTGCTGACGATTATCACATTATTCACTGCTCTTTGCTGCATCAAGATAGCTTTTAGTGGAGGTTGATGACTTCTGTGATTGAGATGCTTCTTTAGTATATCCAAGACCTATATTTATCAGAGGAGAAAACTACACTTTGATAATTTCATTTAAGGTTTCTGATCCTTTAGCAAATCTAAGATTGAGATATTTTGTTTTCTCAAGATCCTTTCTTAGACCTACAATTTCACACTCTAGTTTTTCATTGTGTTTTTCTCTTTCAGCAAGTTGGTATGTCAAGGTATCTATAATCGTATTATTTTCTTCTAAACAGATTTTGAGTTTAGAGATTTCTTCATGAAGGTCATCCTCTTCTAAAGCATCCCAAAAATTATCATCATCATAAGCCATTAGAAGTCTATAGTCATTACTATTTTCATCTTCATCATTATTTGATAAACCATCGCTATCTTCATGGGTATAGTAACTCTTTTTACTTACATTTTGTTTTCTATTCCATTTTGTAGATTCCTTCCCTTTATCATATATATCTTTATGAGGAAATTTGGTAGCATAATGACTGACTCTACCATAGGTAAAACATTTGAAAGGTAGTTTACCTCTAAATCTTCTAGAACCCCATTGAAGCTTCTTGACAAAGTTTACTTCATCTTCTTCTTCTGAAATATGTCATGATTCATTGAGTTCTTCCTTTCCTATTGGTAAACCTTTAAATGCGGCTTCTCTCATATCTGATGGGCTTCTTTTTCTCATCTCCAAGGCACTTAAGATTCTGTGAAGTTGTGTCATAGTGATAGTTTGTAGATCCTATTTTCTTCTATGGTAGATACTTTTGAGTCAAATTTCGTAGACAAGGATCTTAAAGCTTTCTCAACTAAGGTAACTTCCTTTATCTCTTCACCTAGATTCTTCATAAAATTAACAACCTCATCTATACGTAAGAAGTAACTAGCTATACATTCATCATTTTGCATCTTAAGAGTTTCATATTGAATTATGAGAGTTTGTAGTTTAACATGTTTTACCTGAGAGTCTCCTTCATAGCTTAGAACGATTTTGGTATGCAGTGTTGGTAATGTCAGTTAAACTATTCCCCTATGATCATGGTAAGCAAGCTTGTAATAAGACCCCTTATCTTTTATATCAAATATATTTTAGAATTACACTCTGAGTAATTATAAACTTTGATGGATGGGATGAACAATTTTCTCCTTAAGAGAATATGGATGACAGGATTAGAGTTGAAGATGCTAATATTGAATCAGTCTTTGTTTTGTATTGATAACTATTTTTAGGCTTCTAAAACTTTAAAATGATTTAGAGTTTCTAATTTTTGAGAAGATTTCACAAAAGTAAAATGAGGTTTTTTCAGAATCTAATTATACCTAATTTCCTAGAATCTTCTTTTTCCTTAAGGCTTCCATTTCTTAAAAGTAAATATTAAAACTATTTTATTTTGAGTAAATTTTTCATCATAGCAAAGACCAATGGAAGGCTTTTCACAACTTTATTTTCTAGGATTTTAAACAAAGTAATTTTTTCACACAAACATTGCTAACAATTGAATATTTACAAAGTGAGAAAGGGTTACCTCCTCAATTGAAGAAGTTTTTCAAGATAAGGCCGTTGACAGGAAGAGAATCTCTCTTTCCTAATAAATTTTGCAATATGAATGTAGAAGGGCCTATCTTCTTGCTGATTTGGAATGGTCCAAGCCACACTTTCTAGAACTTAGTGTGTTTTCCTTTATGCTCATGGGTTTTGTCCCACTTCAAAATTAGATCACGAACTTGCAAGTGTTTTGAACCAATTGAAGTTGCATGAAAAGATGACTTAATAGTCTGCTGATGTTTCATATGTACAATCTGGGCTTTCTCCCTTTCTCTTTCTAATTTCAGAATCTGATCATGTCTCACTTGAATGGAAGATGAGGGAGTTTCTTCAATAAACTACACTAAAGCTAGTGATGGAGATACTAAATTTGCTGGTATGACAGCTTCCTTTCCATACACTAGATTAAATGGAGAAGTGCCTATAGAAGATTTATGTGTTATTTGGTCAGCCCATAGTGAAAATATTAAAGACTTATGCCAGTTTTTATAATTCTGTTCTATAGTTCTATTAATGATTTTGATAAGATTTTTATTGGTGGATTCTACTAAAACATTACCCTGAGGGTGGTAGTTTGCAGAATATTTCAATTTAAATCCCCTTTTGATAGAAAATTCGAATATAGAATTTCCAGAGAAGTAAGATGCATTATAAAATGTAAGAGTGTTTGGGACACCAAATCAGGTAATGATGAACGGATCTATGAATTCAATGATTGCCTCGGAGTTTGTTGTCTTCAAAGAAACTGCTTCGACCTACTTAGTAAAGTAATCAGTGGTTGTAAGAATATACCTATTTTGTTTTGACGAATGTGGCATGATTTCTCCAATGATATCCAATCCCCATTGTTAAAAAGGTTGTTCAATGTTGACTGGTTTTAAAGGGAAAGATGACTTTCTTTGTTTTCCACTAGCAGTTTGACAACTTTGACATTTCCTTACATATTCATGAGTATCTTTGAACAAGGTAGGCCAGTAATACCCAACATGAATAATTTTGTGAGTTGTTGTATCGGCTCCAAAATGTCCTCCTGCTGGTCCATCATGTAGTTCCTGCAAGACCTTTTGCGCTTCAAGTTTTTCTAAGCATCTTAACAAAATTGAATCATAATTTCATCTAAACAATACATCATCTATAATTATGAGTTTTTTTCTTTTAGTCGTATGGCATGTTTATTTTTATAAGAAAGATTAGAAGGAGTATATCCATTTTTCAAATAGAAAATCAGATCTTAATATTGGGATTTACGATTAGTGGTACTTAGTTGATGGATTTCTTCGGTATCCCTTGTACCTTCAGGTTCCTAGATATTAGAAGCTCCTGCTAACAACCTGCAAAAACCTTGGCCTTTGACAATCTTTGCTAGTTTGATTTCCAAGTCATATTCTTGTAATGATGTGACCCAATTTGCTCTCTTTTCTCCTAATTCCCTTTGAACTAGTAACTGTCTTACAGTTGAAAAAGAGACTATAACTTTTGTGTGATCTTTTAAGAGAAAGGGTTTGTAATGTTTAATGGCTTTGTATATGGAAAAGGTTTGTTTTTCAACTTTTGAGTAATTAAGTTCGACACCTTGTAGGTTTGAACTATAAAATGGGATTGGTGCTTCCAAGTTTTGATCGCTAATTTGCATCAGCACTACTGCGTAAGATGTATCAGATGCAAGAGTATATAACATGAAATGATTTGAAAAATTAGGAGTGCTTAAATCAGGGGCATTTATGATTGATTGTTTGATAGAATCAAATGCCTTTTTTTCTATAGGCCCCCAGTTAAACACTGAATTTTTCTTAATCATAGTTTGTAATGGTAGGACAATCTGTGAAAAATTTGGTACAAATCTTTTTACAAAGTTAATTTGACCTAATAATGATTGCATGGATTTTTTATTATGTGGGAATGGAATATCAGAAATTTCTTTGATTCGATCTGGATTGATATAAATACCATTCTTTGAAACAATGAAGCCCAAGAGTTTACCTTGGTCAAGAGTGAAAGAGGATTTCTTAGGATTGAGTGAAATACCATACATTTTGTAGCATTCAAAGATTCATTTCAGATCATGCAAATGATTTGATCTTTTCTTAGAGAACACAGTAATGTCATCTAAATAGACAACTACTGATTTATCGATCAGTCCTTTGAATGCTATGTCCATCGCTCTTTGGAACGTAGCTCCAGCATTGATTAATCTGAAAGACATTTTTTGGTAGGCATAAGTTCACCACTTAGTTCTGAAAGTATTTTAAGTCTGTCATCAGGGCATACCAAAATCTGGTTATACCCTGAAAAACCATCTAAGAAGGACATCAGTTCAGAACCAGCTATTGAATGTAGAGTTTGCTCTATTGTTGGTAGAGGGAAGTTATCCTTTTGACTTGCTTTGTTAAGATTTCTAAAATTGATACAAATTCTTCACCATTTTTCTTCCTTACAGGCACCATATTGGATACCCAATTTGAATGTCTAACAGGAAAAATTATCTTAGCTTTCAAGAGTTTGTTTAATTAAACTTTTATTTGACTCTCTAAGTTAGGATGAATCTTTCTTAATTTTTGTTGTACTGGTTTCTATTCAAAAAGCATTGGAACCGTATGCTGTATGATAGATGTATCATATGTTTTTAAATCATCATATTTCCAAGCGAAGACATTTTTATATTTATGCAATAATCTAAGGAACACAATTCTTTCTTCTGAAGAAATTCCTAATCCAAAATTGATGTTTTGTGGATCTTCCTCAGTACCAAGGTTTATCAATTCAAATCTCAAAGTAGAACTTTGGAGCTTTGAATTAGTAACCTATTTAAACCTATATTTAATGTCATAAGATCTTCAAGCTTGACTACTGGTTTATGTATTGTGTTTTCTTCAGACGTTTCCTTTATTTGAAGGCCATGGTCACTTTCATCAATAATTTGATCATCCTAGGACTTATCAGAAGTTAAGAAAGTTAAAATGTCATCATCATGATTGAACACTCGCTAGTTAGTGATATTATCAGGAATTGATGGTCTAAAAATTAATTCTACTGAGAATCTATCGGGACTGTAGTCTTCGGATGGAAGGATCTTGGAAGCTACATTAGCTAGTAGATCTACTGCTACATTTTGGGATCTAGGGATGGGAGAAATATTGAATGCAAAAAATTGAGATATTAGGTCCTGTACCAAGGACTGATAGTGTTTAAGGTGACTAGAAAGGCAATGAATAGTATTTTTGACTTGTCTTATAACAATTTCTGAATCACCGAACACTTTTAAATATTGAACTTTAAGACCAATTGCTTTGTAAAGTCCTTGAATTAAGGCTTCATACTCAGTTGTATTATTTGTGCATTCAAACTCCAACTTGCATGATAACATGGTATTTTCTCCCTCGGGACTAACTAAAATACATCCTGCTCCTACACCTTCACTAGATTTAGACCCATCAAAATATAATGAGCAAAACAAAGATTTATCTACGATTTTATTTACAGTTTCCTTAGCAACTTTAACACACCTTGATGTATTTGTTTGAGAAAAATTTTTGATTTGAGATGTGAAATTATTAATTGAGAAAGGGGATGTTTGAGCAGTAAAATTGCCAAAGAATGATTCAGATGAGTAATTTCCCAAAATATTATTATTGAATGCTATTGCTTGATTTTCTTGTTCAAACTCAGTGACCGTATGGGTCATATGTTTTTCTCGATCGATTTTTATTTGATTTGGATTTCCTTTATAAGGTAGCCATATATGAGACCAATCAGTAGAAATATAACCATGAAGTTTCTCAGACCAATCTATACTCAAAATCAAACCATAGAATTAAGGTATATCAGCGATTAAAATATCAATTCTCTGAACCACTCTTGGATCAACTGATAACCTAGTAGTAACTGAGTTGATTTCTCCTAAAACCTAGACCTTAGTTCTATCCAAATGGACAATATGGATTGTAGACTTTTGGGGTTCAATGTTTAGTTTAGAAGAAACTGAAGCTGGCATTATATTGGAGGAATCCCCTGAGTCAATCAAAAAATTGTGTAGATTTCTATTATAGATCTCATAGGATAAGAGAAAAGGAGGAGCATGGGAATTCGATCTCTAATTAAGACAGGATCAGTAGCTTCCACTCTCCCAGGAGGTGGTTTACCTATTTCATTAGCAGCTTTGGATAGGACAACATTCGGAAGAGGAGAAGAAGGTACAACATCTAACTCCTTAAGCAACAATTTTTGCTGGTGTTTAAGTTTGCTAAGGTCAAACATAGTGATATTTTCCTTTTTTTTCTTCATATCTTCAATAATGTTATAGTCCATAGAATCTGTAACAACTAATGTTTTAGATGCTGGAGCTGGATTTGAAGTTGATCGCTGATTATGAGAAGGTATTTCTGTGGATTTCTTTGTGGGAATTTTCTCTTTTGTAGAAGTACCTGTATTCCTTTCCTTCTAAGTTATTTGAATAGGTTCAAGAGTACCCCTACTCCTGGTAGTTATAGGGAAAGCTTCCTGTTCATTTTTTGTATCAGAATGAGGCAAAATAAAGTCCCACATTCCATGACATTCTACAGTTACTTCTTCTTCTGGTTCTTCAGACGATAAGATTGTTTCTTCTTCTTCTTCCTCTTCGGGATCTAAGTCTGCATTGGATATAGCATTTGGTGGCTTTGATTTAGGTTTCTTGAAGTTTCTAAATGGTCTTCTGGTTGAAGTCTCAGCTACTTGTTTCTTGATTTCTACCATTTCATTTGACATAGTCTTGAGAACTTTTTGGAGACCCTCCATATCATATGTATCTTTAGCCATTTTATTCTTTGAATCATCTTTGAAAGAATTTTTTTTGGATTTTCTATCTTCAAGAGCAACCTTCTTTCTAAAGCAATAATGTGTTTCTCTATAGCAAGTGCCTCTTTCATATTTTCTGCTAGAGTTGGTTTGCAGCCTTATCTACAAAGATAGCTATATTTGAAGGAAATGTTGTTATATACCATTCACTTCTGATTTGCTTACTATTGTTAGAGGCAGTTGGAATCTTATTCAAGAGTTTATTAAATCATGACTTGAACTCTTTTATAGGCTCTTTGGATTCTATCCTAAGATTCGAAATATCATTGATTAACGTCGCTAGAGATCGGTCATCACCGTATTTAGCCAAGAACTGTTCTTGAAAAATGTTCCAACTAATAATGGATCCTGAGGGTAAGGAAAAATACCAAGACCCAGCTGATCCTTGCAAGGTATAAGGGAAAAGCATAACAATGAAATCTTCCTCTGTAACTCCTTTCAAGTTAACTGCTAACATAAAATTATTAATGTGCTCATTAGCTGGTATCCCTGTATCTGGATTAAATTTTGGCAACAATTTTTCAAGATGTGCTGGCAGTTGGTTTAATGGTGTAGGCATGGTGACTACAGCAGGATTATTCCATGGATTTTGAGCCATTGTAGAACTTGTACTAGATGATAGTGCCAATGAAGTTCCATATGATTGGGAAGGAGAAAATATTGAAGTTTGAGGGGGTTGAGATGTTGAAGTTCCAAATCCCTGTTGAACAACAATTTGTAATGGAGGAGTGGATGGTTGACTTTGTAGTGGAGAAGATTAAATGGAAGATGACGATGATAAAGTTTCACTATCAGATACTTCAGGTGTTTTCCTTGCCCGTTTCCTTTTAGGTAAAGGCAACTTAGTAGGTTCAATACCAAGCTTTCCACTTTGAAGTCTGGTGAGGAGATGAGAAGGAACAAATTGCGAAGTCACACTGCCTTGAGATACCTCAGATTTCTATGGTGAGATTGAGAAGCCTTGAAGTTTATTGATGAGAGACTATATTTTGGGAGATTCAAGACTTAATTTATCTGAGATATGTTGGGGTTGAGCAATGGTAGTTGTGCTCTCTTCTTCTCATTTGGAGATTGGAGTTCCAGTATGCAAAGGAGAATTCGGAGGTGAGGTGGAGGGAGGTTTACTCTCAGAACGGGTTGTAGGTTTGGGTTTGCTCGCCATTCACAATTCATGCCCTCCTTCTAGTTCCAAAAATGTTGATGCCTCGAAAATCACTACATCAACATTGGGGAAAACCACCCAGTCTAGACCTTAAAGGAAGCTCCTTTTCCGTTTGGTGTGGTGGCTCTGACTGGATATAATGGGACCAATTTCCCAATGATTTGTAAATAGGATGGATAGATGGTTGGTTTTCTATTATCTAATGACAATGATGGATGATTTATTCTAAAATGCAGAATAATAAACAACTAATCTATCCTGAGAAATTTTAGTGCAAATTTTGATAATTCTTATTCACAAATAGGCATATAGATGACTCCATTTATAAATAAAAACATTCCTTCATATGATAATTACTTTGTTACATTAAAATATTATTACACTATTCTTCATATATCATTGACATAAATATGATTGAAAGAATAACATTCCTTAAACATTCAATAGTGATAAGTAAAAGGACTATTTTTGAAACGCATACATATACCAAATGATAGAAAAATTAAATAAAGGTTGATTCATATAAAAGAATGGAGTAAAGACATAGATAATAGTACCATATGTAATTTGAATCTGTTCCGACATCAATCGCACTTAGATTCCATATTCCAACTTAGAAATACTCTCATAAAAAGCAATAGTGCATATCTCATCATAGTATACTTCATCAAAATTCAGAATATAGGTCCAGTCTTCATAAAAAATATGTATTGGAAGCACAATAGTGTGACTTCTGATTCAAGTTTTGATACAAAAATTGAGGACCCTTTCTAAAGACATGAAAGGGTCTATAAATACTATCTATGCTAATTAACTATGAAATAAAAATGCTATGAGGTGGTATGACCAAATCATGAAAATATCCTTGAAATAGGCATGCTTGCAGTCGGTAGAATGATTCACTGTTTTAGCTGATCATCCTTTGGTTTGAGCTGGCATATAGCTAGCATTTGTTGCAATTTTGGAGGGTGACTCAAACATGAATGCAGTTGGGCTGAATATGTAGCATCATGAATTTCAGGAATCATATAACCGATTGCATTGGTTAAACATTTTAGTGCTTCCTTTTGACTATGCGGCTTAACTAGGAAGAACCAAAAGGTGTCCCAAGTTAAACTTTGGATGCCTGCGGTTAATCTCTCTTTGTTTTCTAAATCCTACTTGCATGACTACTCCAATGCTTTGGCTGATGGTAATTTACCTGGAGTGCATTCTAAAATCAAATTAGACAGATAAGGAGTATCATTAATTAATTTAATCAAATTACTAGTGGCTAATCTACATCTTGAAGTTGCCCTTTCTACCTTCATCAATTGGGATTGCCATTCTAGGAAAAGAATTTCCTTGTGTGATTCTAGAATTCTAGGCAGATTTTGCAGCTTGCCCTTCAATGGTTTCTTTCCAAGCAAGAAAGTTTGTCAATGTCTCATCGGCTTGCTCCAAATTTTTCCTTGCGTCAACTGATTTGTCAATCATTGATGAAGAAATTTCACAGAGGGGCTTAGCAAGAGAAATATTATGACATAGTAAATTTAACTATTTAATCAATGCTTTATTGATTTGGAGAGCTTCAGATCTGAATTCTGCGGCTTGAGGGCTTGAGGAAAACTTTTGAACTTTTTTATTTGTTGTGATAGTTGAGCGATTTTCTCATCTTTCGTTTTGCTCAATTGTTTGTTCATTGACTTCAGCTTGGCCAATGCTAGGGATAATTCTTTTTGTTTCCGTATTGCACTTTGGCCTATTCTTTGCTTCTCCTTGAGCAATTGCTCATTTAGTTGGTTATTTGATTTTTGTTGCGCTACTAACTATTGTTCTAATTGCTCTATTCTCTAATGCCTTTCGGATACTTGTGCTTCGAGTGAAACAATTATTTGATCTTTTTCTTTGAGTAAATTGCTAACTTCTGATGCTTTATCCATTGTAGCTGCCGAGTATTCCCTTGCATATTGGGAGTGTTTTTTAAGGTCTTCGGAAGGGTTAATTTCTTCTCTCCATATCACATTATCCATTTCCATTTGTGCGGGTAAAAGAGGAGATTGATCAAAATTTCTCTTTTTCTTTTGTCTTTTTACTATAGCCTTATGCTTAGGACTATAGAAGACATCTAAAGGTGGTATCTCCTCTACATGTAGAATGATTTCATCAGATGGATTTTCTGGAATTATCTCCATAATTTTCTGAGTGATGGGTGGGCCGCTGCTTCGTTTAGTTGGAACCATATTAGTTGGTGTTTTGTGACCAGTTGTCACTTCAGGCATGTTGAATCCCTGCAATGTCTCAATATTTCTTATTATGGAATCGAATTGTTGCCATTCTTTAAGAAGCTTGAGATCAATTTGAGTATCTGTATCTATAAGTTAGCTATCCTTTCCATATTCTTGTTCCCATTACTGTTCTTGTTGCTATCCCTGTTGTTGTTGTTGTTCGGAGATCTTTTCCACATCAGAGGTCTTATCAATAACTATTTGTTCAACTTGACTAGATGACTGGACTATAGGAGCTACGACTAAAAGGTATAAAGGCAGAGTTTCCAACCTCTATTCTCTAAGCCTATTAAACACTTCTAATCCTTCATCTTGATATTTAATTCTAGCCAATGATTTAACTTGAAATAAAGATTTGGTTGAGGAAAATAGATTAGCGAAATCATCCTTTTCATGTTCGAACTTTGCAAGTTTAGCTTGTTCAAGAACACTATAGGCAACTTTCCTTAGATCTTATTGTCTATTGGGAACTGTTGCAAGATTTAGCATTTGTATTTTTTTTGCCTCCTTTTCTGCATGTTTGTAATCATGAAGAGTGAAAACACTGCATCTTAAAGGGAATGTAGGCCACGCCTGTTTCTTGGATTTTCTAAGGGTTTTGGATGTCCCATCTACTGTTATTTGATAGGCCAATTCCCAAGCTAACAGTTTATCAGGCACATACAGAGGAAGGACATGGGGTTTTGTAAGGCTACCAAAAAGCCTTATATAAGTGAATTTTTCTTCCCCAAACCAACTGCCTACCGTTGTCAAATCTGTTTCTTCTTCCGGAGATATCCTGGAAGCAAGCTTATAAAAAATGGAGTAATAAATAGGCATAATAAAGCTGTTGCAGATTTTGTACAAATGATTTTTGTAATTAGCCTTCCATAACTGATCATGATAGATATGGAATGGTTGAGGGTTAACGGGGGTCCATTTCCATTTGAGCAATGGAAATTCAAAATTGAAACAAATAGTATCCATAATGAATGCACTGTAATAGAATGGGGGAATGGTCCTAGTAGTTTGATATGCGTTTGCTCTGTATTCTAGGATTGTCGTGGCTAATTTGTCAGATAAAATATTGGCCTAGTCCATTACATAGCCATTGATTTCTGCCTCTATCAAAGGGACCATTTCTATAGTAAACTTAGCAGAGTCATGTATTCCCCACATTCTACACATCATAGCTCAGGCATAACAGTAAGGAGAAGCCAATGAGTCTACAGAGTACTTATCCGATGATTTGTTATTGTGCTTCTTGGGAAAATGTCTCCACTGCTTAATCAGGGCTGATTCTGACTCGTTTTCTTTCGTGAATGCTTCAAGGAAGGCTTTGTTGTACCCCTTTTTAGGTTCATGTAAGTGATACATTTTCCTTAGATCTTCTGGCTGAAATGAGTCGAATACTCTCCTGTCATTCGTGCAAAAGGTTCTGTTTGTGACTAGAATTTTTTGCACCACCCATCTCAAAACATTAGTATATGGGAGGACTTTAGCTCGCATGGAAATTCTGTGAAGAAAGGAGCATGCTAACTCTTTAAGAGTTCCTTTAGATTTATCAGTCGAATCAGTCATGGCCTCTTCTGATAGTTCTTCGGGTTCCTCCATTTCACTTAGATTATATATACTTTCCCAGCTAGTATTTCCTAGTTTGAGATATGCCGTGTCTGATATTAATCCCTTTTTCTTGGTTCGCGATCTTTGGCTGGCTAGGCTACCACTACAGGAGTTGCTGCTATGGATTTCTTTGATCCTTTTCCCATTTTGCTTTAGATTTCTGTTTTCAGCAAAATTCTGCACAAGCGATTGAAAACCCGTGATACAGAGAAATGCTACAATAGACCAATATGATAATGGAAAAGAGTTACATTGATTAGCATGTGATAATGAAATATAGTTAAAGGTTTCCACAGGTGAAATATAAAGAAAAGATCTACCCTTAACTGCTTCATTGAATAGTTGTTTAACTTGCCAATCATGGTAAAGAAGGTTTTAAATGCCCATCATGTCGCTTATATGCCGAATGATTAATTGAAGTGTGCCTTAGATTTTTTTGATGAATGATTAGAGATAAATCGCAAATCAGCGATCGGGAACATCAAGGGAAAGGCTATAACACTTTCTTTGAATATCTTTGATCTCCAAAAGGTGATATGATGCATGCAAACCAACACATCTTCGAGATGCGTGCCTAATAAATATATTGCATTCGGGAATGGATTGAGGCTTTATTGTTTTGTCAATGCGATTTTGCCGATTTCCGATTGGGATATGCTTTATCACATCAGAGGATTTGAGGATGCCTTCGTTTATTTATGTTGTTGTCATCATCGATTTTCCAATTGTGATATGCTTTATCGCATCAGAGGATTTGATGGGTTTCAT
>APFE030959642.1:0-10368 GCA_000404065.3 Pinus taeda
CCCATAATTCTTAACAAACTTGCGATAATACCCTGTCAACCTGAGAAATCCTCGCAAATGCTTTATGGATGTGGGGATTTTCCATTCCTTAATGGCTTTAATTTTGCTACGGTCTACCTTAACTCCTTCATGAGATACATATGACCCAGATATTCCACCTCTTGTACTCCAAAGAAACATTTGGATCTTTTTGCATATAATTGTTTCTCCTCCAATAGTTGTAGCACCCTGTCAACATGTTCAACATGATCCTTCCAAGACTTGTTGTAGATTAGTATATCATCAAAAAATACTAACACAAATTTTCTAAGGAATGGTTTGAAAAATGAATTCATCAAACCTTGAAATGTTGAAGGTGCATTGGTAAGGCCAAAAGGCATGACCAAAAATTCATAATGACCCTCATGAGTTCTAAATGTTGTTTCGGAATGTCTTCAATCTTCATTATGATTTAATGATATCCTGAACGAAGATCCAACTTGGTGAAGTAAATTGATCCATGCAATTCATCCAGTAATTCATCAATGACAGGAATGTGAAACTTATCTTTAATAGTGAGCTTGTTGAGCTCCCTATAATCTGGAAACATGCGCCATGATCCATCCTTCTTGTGCACCAATACTACTGGAGCAGAGAAAGAACTTTGACTCGGTTGAATTATAACAGCCTCTAGCATTTCTGCAACCATATGTTCAATTTCACTCTTTTGGGCATAGGGATATCTATATGGCCTGATGTTTGGAGGAACACTTCCTAGAACCAGATGAATAGCATGATCATGATCACGCATAGGTGGGAGACCTTTGGGAGTCTCAAATACCTTGAAATGATTGTCCAGGACTTTTTTGGAGATCTGGATAAATAGATGATTCCGATGTGGAAACATCTAGCGAACATAATTGTGCAATTACACCTCTTTGCTCCTTTTTTAGAAGCTTTGTCATACCATTAGAGCTGATTATCTTTCCTGGTTTCCCTGCAATACCCTTAATTCAACTTCCTTTCCTTCCGTAGAAAATTTGATGAAAAGTTCTTGAAAATTAAAAGCTATTGTACCCAGGGATTGTAGCCATTGGACTCCTTGTACAACATCAGCACCTCCCATTATGGAAAGCATTGGGCTAGTCAATAATATTCTCCCATGGATAGCTTGATATTATGGCACTTTCCAGAGCAATTTATTGTTCCTCCATTTGCAATCATCACTTGACACTCTGGTGCTGGATATAGGAAGCAATTCAATTCTTTTGCTACCTTACAATGAATAAAATTGTGGGTGCTTCCTGAATCAATCAAAAGTATTACCTTTTTCTTCTTGATTTGTCCTTCTATCTTGATGGTTTGAGGAGTGGTAATTCCCGCCAATGCATTACAAGATATGGTCGGATTTATTTTTTCTTCATCTAGGCTTTGTTCCTGGAGTATATCCTCTTCTTTTGACCTTTCTTGCTCATTTTCTTCTTCCTCTTCACAATCTATGTAGAATAATTTCTTCTCAGCACACTTATGACCCTTAGTGTATTTGCTATTACAACTGTAACAAAGCCCTTTTGCTCTTTTTTCTTCCAATTGTTGTGGTGTCAACCTTATAGGTTGTGGAAGACTAGGGGCAACAACACTTCCGTCTTTATAGTGTGAGTGGTATGCTTCCTGGTTACCATAATTTTGCTTTCCATTTTTCTTGCTAATATGAATGCCTTCTCTAATGAATCAGGTTCCCAAAGGTGAACATCATGTTGGATATTATCCTTTACAGACCCTATGAACACATCAATCCTATGCTCCTCTGGAATATCTTTTACCCTTATGTTCAATTTTGGAACTCCTTAATGTGCTCCATTATTGAACCCTTTTGTTTGAGACTTATCAATTGGCTAAAAAAAGTGTTTCTTTTTGTATCCTCATAATGTGCTATCAATTCTTCCGTAAAAATTTTCCAAGTGATAAATTGTTTATGAGAGCAAAGCCATTGATACCATACAAACTGATTTGGTTCAAATATAAAGTTTCAATACGTTTTGTGTTTTTGCACATTATTGAGATCGAAAAATTGCTCCATCTGTAATATCCATGTTGCGGGATCCTTGCCATCAAACTTCCTCATATCGATTTTTGGAATATGGTGGGTCTTCGATCCCACATTAGATTCTATGAAATCATGATTAACATTTCTTTTGTTCGCATCATGAGTTTCCTTTACAACCTTTTCACCATTAGTAAGTATTTCTTGTAGAAAATTTGTCAAATCTGTCTTCAAATCTGCCTCCAAATCTGTCTTCAAATTTGCCATGTCTCTCTTTAAATCTATATTCAAATCATCCATCTTAGCTTCCATGCCTTTTATCTTATATTCCACGCCATTTATCTTGGCTTCTGTTAGCTTTTGTGAGCATGACATTTGTTGCACTTGTTCTTGTAATTTTGATATATCATGTAGCATTTCTTCCTCTTCTTCATGAGTCATGCTAGGGATTTCAGGTTCCTTACTAGGAGTTTGCATTTTCTTTCCTCGAGGCATCCGTTACTGATAATAATGCTCTACTATGCCCTTTGAGTTCCTTCAAAATAAATTTTCAAACCAATCTTAAGCAAAAATTTAAAAGAATCTACACACCTTTTTTCACTTTGTAAGATCTCGATATTGCCTCTGATGTATCTCTGTACTTTCAGATCATTAGTTCTAAATTGGTGACCTACAGTAGCCCTCTATTTCCTCTTTCTAATGCCGCCAATCTCATCCAAATTGGATTCTCTAAGGTAGATTTATGCAAAATCTCCCACAGTGACTTGATTATAGACTAGTTCAGTAGAGCGAACTTGTACGACGTGCCACGAGTCATTTTTTCGACCTTTTGGCTCTGAAAAATACATACAAGAAACTATAGTCCATCCTCTTTCTATACCTTCTTACGAAATTTCAATCAGATGCTTAGAGAGAAAATTATGACGATTTTCCTCAGGTCACCTGTTTGGAACGAAATTCAGGAGTCTGCAAGAAGGCCAACTTCCTCAGATCATATCTCCACAAATATAGTGCGAACAACTCTGAAATTTGGATCCAAGATTCAGCATAATTTCTTCTCAAATGGATTTTTTTTTTTTTTAACTTCTGAAAGTTCGCAGAAAAAAGTTATAGCGAAAATGCTATGATGACTTGTTTGGAGCAGCCAAACCCTAGAATCCAAAGCTTTGATACCAAATGTTATGAAACCAACTCACAAAAAGATAGAAAAGAGAGATCAACGCCTTAGAATTCAGCCTCTTTGAGGGAGCAACCTCCTTTACATTACACAAATGAAATTTTTTTGGATGTTTCAAATGACAAGACCTCCTTTCTATATATAGGAGTCTAAGGAGTCACAATATAACCCAGCCGACCTAACAATAATAATATAAAGCCACAAAAATAACAATAAAGGGATTCTATGGGGCACAGTAATAATAATATGGGGATAATAGGGGAACAACAATATTAATAAGGGATGCAACTATAATATTAATGGGGTAATCACTAGTATTATAGAGACCCAACATTGTTTCATCTGTTTTCTCCACTTCCAATCTCCTGTCAACTGCCTTGTCAATCAATGATGTAGAGATGTCACACAATGGGTCAGCCAATGATAAATTATGGGAAAGGATGTTTAATTGCTAGAATAAGGCTTTGGTTATCTCCAAGGCTTCCTTTTTGAATTCAATAACCTGTGGATGACCCCTGCATTTTTCTATCTATAATTGTAGTTGTGCAATTTAATCATCCTTGGCCTTCTTTTCTTGCTCAATCACTATCTGAAGGATGCTTAGTTCTTGAGACAACTTTTGCTGTTTCTGGAGAGCTTGCTTATCAATTTTTCATTTCTTCATATTCAACTGTTCTTTATATTTCTCATTTTGTTGCCTTTGTTTTGCTAGCTATTGTTCTAGTTGATTAATCTTTTGTTGTTCTTCTGCTAATTACATCTCAAGTTCAATGATCATTTGATCTTTATCCTTGATTAGTTGACTGACCTCTAAGGCTTTGTCGATTGTTACTGCTGTGTAAGCCCCTTCATACTGAGATAATTTTGTTAAATCCTCAGGTGGATTGATTTCTGACTTCCATACCACATTCATGATTTCATCGTGAGGAGTTAAAAGAGGTGCTTGATTGGTTTTCCTCTCTTTCCTTTGTCTTTTAACTACAACCCTGTGCTTTGGACTATAGAATACATCAAGGGGTTGTATTTCGTTTATTTTTAGTACAATCCCTTCTGTGGGATTTTCGGGAATGACTTCTATATACTACTGGATTTTGGGTGGGCCGCTTGTCCCTTCAATTGGAACACTAATAACCTCAGATTGTTGTGCTGTGGGCGATTTTGGTGTAGTGAGATTTTGGGAGTCCTTTGGGCTTTCTATGATTAGCTCGAATTGCTCCCATTCCTTAGTTAAAGTTGGATCAATATTTATATCAATATGAAGGACCTCACCAGTTCCTTGCTTTGTCCTCTGCCTTTCAGAGCTCTTCTACTTTTCAGGAATCTTTTGGGTAGTTTTTCCTTCACTTTTCCCTTCATGTTGTAGTGTAGGGGTGGTATTTAATAAGTGCATCGGTAGAGTTTCCAACCTTCTTGTTCTGAACAGTAGAAGTGCTTATACTCCCTCTGCTCCCAATTTAATTTTCGCAAGTTGTTTTACTTGAGAAAAATAAGTCATTTGAGGTGAAAAAATCATCATAATCATCTTTCTCATGTTCAAACTTGGCAAGTTTGACATGAGAAGGTGAAGTTATAGGCTATTGCTTTTGGATCATATTGCCTTTTTGGAATGGTTTCTAACTTTAGCGCTTTTATTTTCTCTGCTTCTTTCTTTGCATGTTTGAAGTCATGTAGTGTGAAAGTACCACATGGGAGGGGGAATGAAGGCCAAATTGCTTTTTAGAGTCCTTTAGGTTTCTAGACATCCCAAGCCGACGCAGGTAGTATCACCTATCAAGACCTTCTTTACTGGTTCCTCTTTGGGTAAGGCTAGAATCTTTACTTTCTTCGACATTTCTACTGAATTGATGAATTCAAACTTACGCAACAAAAGAAATAGATGACTGAAACAGAGGAGAAAATCCATTCCAGGATAATGCACAATACACAAGATTAATAGGAAATAAGCGTAATAAGTGATATTAATTTGATATATTATGTTACCACGGGTGAAATCCTTGAAGGATTCAACCATAACTGCTTTATTAATGATTTCGGCAACTACCAATCGTGATCATTAAATGCCATAATGATATGTCACATCGTACATATTAACAATGGTTCTTTAAAGTAAATATCATGACTTTCCCGATGAGCAATTAGCAATAATCGCATATGGCAGATTGATAGGCCCAACTTTATGCTTTAGCTGTTTCCTTGGTATGGCTTTGATTGCAATAAAGAGTGAGTTGTCATAGGGAGGTAGGATAATATTTAAGAAATCAATAAATCATTTATTTCTCGTTTACTAATGATTTATGCTCTTAAAACCCATAAGCATTCGTTTAACTGTCCTATTTCCACTTTATTGAAATGCGTGCCTTTATTTAGCATGATGAAATCGCATCGGTGGATCGCAAATGGGCATTCGTTGTGTGTTTCAGGACCTTACTGATGCACCATTGCAATCGGCTTGTTGCATCGGTAGAGTTGTATGACCCCATGGAATGTTTCCTTAAGAAATTTGTGATATGCTCTTTTTTATTGTGTTATCGCATCGAGGAATGCCAAAGGAAATGTTAAGTCCATATTTTAGCCAAAGGATGTGTGCGATGCAATATGTTTCATTTATAGTTTATCTTATGACAAGGTTTTTGTTTCACGTTTACATTGGATCGAACCTCATCATAAGAATTTTCATGTACCATATGGATTTTTTGCAGAATGCGATTGTTATTGAAGTTATCCTAAAAGCAAAAAGACTTATTATTTAGAACTATTGATTTTAGCTAAGTTTATTAGAAAAGGGACCCATTTCTTATTAAAATTTTTATATAAAAATTTTGAGATAGGGAGGGTTGTTGTATAGCACAACAGGTTTCTAATATTTTTCCTTTGGGTTTATTAATTCCCAATGGTTTATAATATCAAATTACTGGTTTTCTTCATTCTTCAACTTTTTAATATTAATAATTCCTTGGGTTTATAATCACTTGAGGTTTTATTGTTAATCCCTTGGGTTTATTATATGAATCCCTTGGGTTTATATTATTATTCCCTTTTGTTTAATAATATTTCCTTGGGTTCATAGTCACTTGGGGTTTTAGTATTAATCCCTTGGGTTTATAATATCAATCACTTGGGTTTATTATTTGCGAGTGAAACATGGTTTATTATAATGTTGACCATGGCGCAAAATGGAATTGTGATAGGAATTGTCTCAATATGTAAATCAATGATGGTCGATCATGTTTATTTTAATGTTTATAATATTAGTCCCTTGGGTTCATAATACCTTGGGGTCTTAGTGTTGATCACTTCGTTTTATTTTTCCTTTGGGTTTCTCATATTAATCTCAAGCGTTTACTATTCCCTTAGGTTTATAATATCGATCATGGTAAACCACGGTTGATTCTCGCATTCTCACATTCTCACAATGATTGTCTCACCATCAAAATAAATGATGTTTATTTTGATGTTTGTAGTATTTACATTTGGGTTTACCATTGTTGGGTTTATAGTATTAGGCCCTTTGGTTTAATATTATTCCATTGGGTTCACAATCCTTTGGGATTTTAGTATTAATCCCTTGGGTTTATTGTTCATTGGGGTTTTACTATTGATCCCTTGGGTTTATTATTCATTTGGGTTTATAATATCAATCCCTTGGGTTGATTATTCCATTTGGTTTATAATATCAATCATTGTAGTATTTACATTTGGGTTTACCATTGTTGGGTTTATAGTATTAGGCACTTTGGCTTAATATTATTTCATTGGGTTCATAATCCCTTG
Source organism: Pinus taeda (assembly GCA_000404065.3). Lineage (NCBI taxonomy): Eukaryota > Viridiplantae > Streptophyta > Pinopsida > Pinales > Pinaceae > Pinus > Pinus taeda. Next base: position 6,972 of record APFE030959642.1, read on the forward strand.
GGCTTTTAGTATTAATCCCTTGGGTTTATTGTTCATTGGGGTTTTAGTATTAATCCCTTGGGTTTATTGTTCATTGGGGTTTTAGTATTAATCCCTTGTGTTTATTGTTCATTTGGGTTTATAATATCAATCCCTTGGGTTAATTATTCCATTTTTTTTATAATATCAATCATTGTAAACCATTTCCGATCATAGCCAAATGCGGTCAATCATGGTTGAATGTCACATTGTGACAAGAATTGTCTCACCATCAAAATAAACCATGTTTATTTTAGTGTTTGTAGTATTTATATTTGGGTTTACCAATGTTGGGTTTATAATATTAGTCCCATGCTTCAATGTTGTTGGGTCTATAGTATTACGCCCTTTGGTTTAATATTATTCCATTGGGTTCATAATCCCTTGGGATTTTAGTATTAATCCTTTGGGTTTATTGTTTATTGTGGTTTTAGTATTAATCCCTTGGGTTTATTGTTCATTTGGGTTTATAATATCAATCACTTAGGTTCATTATTGCGTTTGGTTTATAATATCAATCATTGTAAACCATTGTCAATCATAGCCAAACATGATCAATCATGGTTGAATGTCGCATTGTGACAAGAATTGTCTCACCATCAAAATAAACCATGTTTATTTTACTATTTGTGGTATTTATATTTGGGTTTACCAATGTTGGTTTTATAATATTAGTCCCTTGGTTGAATGCCACATTTTGACAAAGATTGACTCACCATGAAAATAAACCATGTTTATTTTAGTGTTTGTAGTGTTTATATTTGGGCTTAACAATGTTGGGTTTATAATATTAGTCCCATGGGTTTAATATTATTTCCTTGGGTTCATAAACCCTTGGGGTTTTAGTATTGATCTCTTTGTTTATTATTCCTTTACATTTATAATATCAATCCCTTGGGTTTATTATTCCCTTTGGTTAATAATATTGATCATGGTAAACCATTGTCAATCATAGGCAACCATGGTTCGATGTCACATTGCGACAACAATTGACTCACCATGAAAATAAATAATAATCTCTTGGGTTTATTATTCCTTTAAGGTTATTATATCAATACCTCAGGCTTATTATTTCCTTGGGTTTATAATCCCTTGGGCCTTTAGTATTAATCCCTTGGGTTTATTGTTCATTGGGGTTATAGTATTAATCCCTTGGGTTTATTGTTCATTTGGGTTTATGATATCAATCCCTTGGGTTCATTATTCCGTTTGGTTTATAATATCAATCATTGTAAACCATTTCCACTTGGGTTTATTATATCAATACCTTGGGTTTATTATTCCCTTGGGTTTATAATCCCTTGGGCTTTTAGTATTAATCCCTTGGGTTTATTTTTCATTGGGGTTTTAGTATTAATCCCTTGGGTTTTTTATTCATTTGGGTTTATGATATCAATCCTTAGGTTCATTATTCCATTTTGTTTATAATATGAATCATTGTAAACCATTGCCTCTTGGGTTTATTATTCCTTTGGGTTTATTATATCAATACCTTGGGCTTATTATTCCCTTGGGTTTATAATCCATTGGGATTTTAGCATTAATCCCTTGGGTTTATTGTTCATTGGGGTTTTAGTATTAATCCCTTGGTTTTATTGTTCATTGGGGTTTTAGTATTAATCCCTTGGTTTTATTGTTCATTTGGGTTTATGATATCAATCCCTTGGGTTCATTATTCCGTTTGGTTTATAATATCAATCATTGTAAACCATTGCCCCTTGGGTTTATTATATCAATACCTTGGGTTAATTATTCCCTTGGGCTTTTAGTATTAATCCCTTGGGTTTATTGTTCATTGGGGTTTTAGCATTAATCCATTGGGTTTATTGTTCATTTGGATTTATGATATCAATCACTTGGGTTCATTATTCCATTTGGTTTATAATATCAATCATTGTAAACCATTGCCCCTTGGGTTTATTATTCCTTTGGGTTTATTATATCAATACCTTGGGTTTATTATTCTCTTGGGTTTATAATCCCTTAGCTTTTAGTAATAATCCCTTGGGTTTATTGTTCATTGGGGTTTTAGTATTAATCACTTGGGTTTATTGTTCATTTGGGTTTATGATATCAATCCCTTGGGTTCATTATTCCGTTTGGTTTATAATATTAATCATTGTAAACCATTGCCCCTTGGGTTTATTATTCCTTTACGTTTATTATATCAATACCTTGGGTTTATTATTCCCTTTTGGGCTTTTAGTATTAATCCCTTGGGTTTATTGTTCATTTGGGTTTATAATATCAATCCCTTTGGTTCATTATTGCGCTTGGTTTATAATATCAATCGTTATAAACCATTGTCAATCATAGCCAAACATGGTCAACCATGGTTGAATGTCGCATTGTGACAAGAATTGTCTCACCATCAAAATAAACCATGTTTATTTTAGTGTTTGTGGTATTTATATTTGGGTTTACCAATGTTGGTTTTATAATATTAGTCCCTTGGTTGAATGTCGCATTTTGACAGAGATTGACTCACCATGAAAATAAACCATGTTTATTTTAGTGTTTGTAGTGTTTATATTTGGGTTTAACAATGTTGGGTTTATAATATTAGTCCCATGGGTTTAATATTATTTGCTTGGGTTCATAAACCCTTGGGTTTTCAGTATTGATCCCTTTGTTTATTATTCCTTTAGGTTTATAATAATAATCCCTTGGGTTTATTATTCCCTTCAGTTTATAATATCGATCATCTTAAACTATTGTCAATCACAACCAACCATGGTTCAATGTCACATTGTGACAACGATTGTCTCACCATGAAAATAAATAATAATCCCTTGGGTTTATTATCCCTTTGGGTTTATTATTCCCTTGGGTTTATAATCCCTTGGGTTTTTAATATTAATCGCTTGGGTTTATTTTTCATTAGGGTTTTAGTATTAATCCCTTGGGTTTATTGTTCATTTGGGTTTATGATATCAATCCCTTGGGTTCATTATTCCATTTAGCTTATAATATTAATCATTGTAAACCATTGCCAACCATAGCCATGGTCAATCGTGGTTGAATGTCGCATTGTGACAAGAATTGTCTCATCATCAAAATAAACGATGTTTATTTTAGTGTTTGTAGTATTTATAAACCCTTGGGTTCATAAGACCCGCGATTGCAAATCACAATCGCTGATCATTGAATGCACCAACATACGTATTCAGCGCCTTACAGACTCGCCTAGCTTTTAAACATAATGTAAATATGTTTTGGGTCCACGAGCATTAATCATAATCAACAATCTTTGTATATGTAGATACATATAACTGCGGAGCCGTCGAGACTTTAGAACAAAATATAAATGTGTTTTGGGTCTGCACTGCTCATCGCACTCGAGAATCAGTGATTCCTGTGGCAATAACCTGCCTGCTAC
>APFE030959642.1:11475-53285 GCA_000404065.3 Pinus taeda
TGATAATAATGAACCCTATATATCCAAATCGTAAGATAAATATTAAAAATACTAATATTATTATGAGTTTATATTATTATAATAATATTAATATAATAATCATAAATATATAAGAATACAAGAATGTAGTTGCTATTATTTGTATAGTTATTAATTATCATAAATAATAAATAATTGGTCTTTATTGTTCTTAATTTTTTTCCTCTGGAAAAATCGTAATCTTTCATTATAATTGAAAAATTACATATTGTAGTTGCTTTCAGCATATGCTATACCATTCTTGCCACTATGGGCAGTTTCAAAAATGTTTCAGTTTGTCAAAAATTTGAGTTCTTTGTGCCATCATCACCAGGCAAGGTGTTCAGTCACTATCTGCTATAATATAAAGTAAAATAAAGAGCTATAAATATGTCTGTCATCTATAGTAGATTCCACATACACCACGTAGGGTGATGTCTTTGCTGAAAATAATTTACTTATATACACTATAGATATTGCCTGTGTGAAAAAATATATACAATGTATGACCCAAGTATATACATCAAAATTTGCCAAAAATATACTATAGTCTAAGGGCTCACTGCTTTGTGATAGTTTTGATCAATGTGGGGCCGGTGATAGTAACGATATTAATTAGAGCCTCACTATTCTTGTATCATCCACTCTCCTTGAGGAAGTATCGTGGCCTCCTTGGAAAGGTCGTCAGCACTGTTGTTATGTTCCTTGTAAATGTGATTGCATGAAATAGTGTTAAAATAAGCCTTGAATAGATTCACTTCATCGATAATATTATTGAACCAATTTACTATGATTTTTGAGTTACCATATATGTTCAAATCCATGCAATTATGACCTAGTGAAAAATGCAGTAGATGACGGAGTGTAATGAGCTCTACAAAATTATTTGTGCCCTCACCTAGCCCCATCTTTACTTTGTAGTAATGTTTTTTATTAATGTAAAGAATGAAACCACCGCCACATCCTTGGTGCTGTGCAGCACCATCAAAAAATTCCCAAGGAGTGTTTTTGTCAATAGGAGTAGGATCATGAGGTCTACGGAGCTGAGGTTTGTGAGGCTTAGGAAACTCTTGATAGGCAGATATGATTTGGGCTATAATATGAGGCCAAAAAATAGGTCTTTCATGAAATATAATTCGGTTCTGAGCCAACCATATATGCTAGCAGATGATTAAGGGAAGGCATTGTAATTTAGTGCCCTGATGAAGATTGCACCAGTTGTCCCATGCTCGACCTATGTTTTCACGCTCCCATTTCCCGAAGATATGAATAGTAGTGGAGATATTCTACCATAGATTGATTAGGAAGGTGCATTGAAGAAATAAATGCGGAGTCGATTCATAATATTTCTTACACAAGACACAACAGTGAGGGCCATGGAAAGATCGGTGGGTGAGAGACTTACCCGTTGGAACTTTATCTCTGAGAATACACCAAAATAATAGTCTTGTTCTTGGGGGTGATACTAGTTTCCAGATACTCTTCCACCAAATCACTGTCTGCTCCAGCTGTTTGTGTGAGATCAGGTTGAGATATCCATTCTTTGGAGAGTAGATACCATTCTCAGCAAGACTCCAAATGAGTTCATTTGGTCCTTCTTTGATCGTGATGTGTGATTCACACAACGCATTTGTGTATTCCTGCCATTCCTGCTGCCACTGTGGGGGAATATCAAGTTGTAGAGCAGATTTCCATGCTTAGGAAAAAAATGTTGGTGTTTAGAGGATCCACTATATGTGCTATAACCTTGATCTCATGTGAATGAAGGTGCTAGTTGAGTTCTCTTAATAGCTGGAATCTACCTCCACCTCTAGTCCAGGGATCCAATCCTATGCGAGCCTTTGTTCCATCATTTATTATGCAAACGAGGTAGTCCCTGATGCTGGGAAGGGAGTGTAGGAGAGCTTTACATACTGATGAAATATTTTTTTTAGGCTAGCTCAGCAAATGGACCCAATCCATGATTTGTAGTGGCCAAATGTATTTGTGATATGTGATTGTAGTCCATAGGTTTTTCCCAGTGAGTAGAGTCCAGCGCATTTTTGCAGCCAGGGTTTGAGAAAATATGGGTAGGTCTTTTAGTCCCCAACCTCCCCATTTTTTAGGCAAGGTGATCTTATTCTAACTGACCCAAGCAACGATCTTTTTGTCTTGGTGGCTGTTCTAGAGATATGTGCTACAGAGTTGTTGCATTCGGGCCAGAATGTTCCTGGGGATCCAAGCTAGTGCCATGCAGAAAACAAGGGTGGCCTCAAGTACTAATTTGATGAGCACTAATCTTCCAACCCTAGATAAGTATCTACGACTCCACTTAGAAAGCCTTTTTTCCAGCTTGCTGACAAGCCAGACCCAGTTTGTAATTTTCTGGATGAGAGGCTTAATCTAGAATCCTAGATATTTGAAACACCTGTCTAGGGGTATGATGCAATAAGGGAAGTGAAATTATGCAAGTTGAGACTCCTGGATGGAGGTGAGGACTAAGGTAATGGTAGATTTTCCCTGATTTGCCTGCATACCTATAGCCGATGAGAAGAGGGAGAGAATTTTGGAGAAAGTGAGAGACTCTCGAATGCTCCCATTCAGGAAAATGAGAACATCATCGACAAAAAGGTGTGAGGAAGTAGGAATGAGATATCTTGAGTCCACGAAGGCTGCCATCTCTTTTGGCAGAGGCTAGTAAACGTTTAAGCCCATCCATAACAATAAAAAAGAGTAGAGGGGAGAGGGGGCAACCTTGTCTGAGTCCCCTCTCAGCATGAAAGAAGTGGGAGGAAGATCCATTCATGAGGACACTGAAGGTAGGGAGGTAATGCAAGCCATAATCCAAGCAATGAAATCATTGGGGAAGCCCAAATGAATAAGGAGCATCTTGATGTAGAGCCAACTAACACAGTCAAAGGCTTTTTCTAGGTCGATCTTTAAGATAATGCCCTTTAGATGTTTAGTCCAGATTGAGTGGATGGCCTCATGGGCCGAGCCAATGGCTTCATGGATTTGGCAGTGCTCAAGAAAGGAAAATTTCTAGGGAGCGATATGTCGAGACAGAATGGGCTGAAGCCGATTTGCAATGACATTAGATGTGATTTTATATAGAGAGTTGCATAATGAGATAGGCCTAAAGTCATTGAAAGAAGAAGGAGTGTCGGATTTCGGGATAAGGGCAATAAATGTCGAATTGACAACATTGTATAAAGATATGGATATTCTACATTCTTCCCCAACTTTTAACAGATCATTCCCCATAAGTTCATAGAATGCAAGATAGAATTCTATCATCCACTCATCCGGACCAGGACTCTTGTCCTTTTTAAACCATTTCAGTGTTACCTCCAGTTCGTCTGCAATAACATGGGCGATTAACTCCTCAGCCTCATCTTCATTTACAAACTGGGGAAAATGTCCTGCCATATTGATGATATCAGCCAGATTTGACATAGGATGGCTTTTAAAGAGATTCCTGAAATGAGTGGTGCCAAGATGGGAGAGTTTGTTGAAGGTTTCAGCCACTCCCCCATAAGGTAGAGGTAAATTCCAAATAGTGTTTGAAACATTTCTACCTTTTGCAAAGTTCTAAAAGAATCTAGTGTTTTCATCTCCTACTTTTAACCAAATAGCTCTGCTTCTGAGGCGGCAAGATTCCTCTCTCTCCCACAAAGTCCTTGCCTTTTGGTTTTCTAGCTCAATCAAGTGGGTTTTTTCATCTACTGAAGCAAATCCCAGGTTTCTATCATCGAGCAATATAATCAACTCAGATTCAATTTGAGACAGAAACCCTTTGTCAAGGAATCATGTCTATCAATCGGGTTGGTAGTACAGTATTTTGAGACCATGTTTATGCATTCAGGATCCTGAAGCTAGAGAGGGTTAGATTTATATGGAGGTTTTGGTTTTGGATGGGAGCCAAATACCTTCAGATAAATGGGGGAGTCATCTGAGATGCCCCCTGTGCCCACCCTTTGTTTGTAGTGATGCAGTTGATTCATAAGGGGGACCTTTATCAGAAAACAATCTAATCTTCTTGCAAGTGCAACATCCCCCACCCTTATGTTTCACCAAGTAGGGAGAGCTTATTCATGGGAATATCCACCAAGTTGTGTTATTCCAAGAGGTTAGTCATATATCCAGTGATAGAGTCCACTTGTGCTTGAGATCCCTAAGACTCTCCAAAACCTAATGAGAAATTGAGATCTCCCCCTAGACTTATGTGATCAGGGGAAAAAATTGATAGGTTTAATAGGCGTTTCCAGAAGATTTGCCGCTGATGACAGGGGCCATATATGTTAATAACCCTTAGGCTAATAGCGAGCTCCACTGAGAAAAGATCTAAGCCAATGAAACCATGGCCACCACAGTATGCTAAAACCATGATGTTGCGAGGATTGTATCCAATGGCTAGGCCCCCGAATCAACCCACAACATCTTTGGCCAAAAAATTACATCCAGGAGATAGAGTACTTAAAGAGTTGGAGATGAGTTTGACCTCACCTAGGGTATCTTTTAGCATGATAATGTCAGAAGGCTCTACTTCAAAAATTCTATGCAAGGATAGTTTCTTGGAGGCACTAGCCATGCCTCTACAATTGAAAGAGAGACACTTCATGGGGGAACCCTACCCGGGGTGTTCAGTGCTCTAAGAATACCATCAAGAGTGGATTGCCTACCCGAGGTGACCTCTACCCCTGCCTGTTTTATAGCTTTGGAAAGATTTGATGTCCTCCCGCGAGATGAAAGGATGAAAGAACCAGGTTGGACAAGTCCCAAAACGATGATAAGAGACAAGGTACCACCATAGAGTGTAAGAGAGTGAAGGTTGTAGTTGTGAGATGCAGATTTCCCATTTGATGATGGGGAGGTGGAGCGGGTTGATAAAGAGGGCAAAGATGGAGTAGCGGTGGCAATGGAAGGTAATGTTGAAGCCATAGTGCAGTGAGCCACAGAAGTGTAAATGGTGGATGAAACAATAGATGAGCACTAAGAAAATGAGGTAGGGCAAGAGGTCAGAGAAATAACAGATAATTTAGCGACCTTAGCTGCAACACGAGCCCTTGTGGGGGAGGCGATGGCGTTCTGTGCACTGCTTCCACTATCTTTGGGGAGATGTCGTTTATCAGAGGAGCAGGACCCGAACTAGGAGAGCGATTCAGAACCGACCCATCATTCCCTATAGATGTACTAGGTGACCTTGGAGGATCCTCTTGTTTTTTTATGAGTGGGTAGTCTTTGAAGATATGCCCCACTATGTGACATCACCTACATCGAAAGGGAACTCCTTCATAATCCAGGATCTGTACCTTGGTGTATTTCCCCCATTGAAGAGTGATTTTCTCTTCCAAACCTTCACGAGTATCCAAGTGTACCAATATGTGAGCTAGGGTTCTGTTCTTCGATTGTACAAATGTTCTGTCATGGTCCAGGTAGGTACCTAGGGCATTTCAAATTCTAATGAAAACCTCCTCCCACCAGTACTGTAGTGGAAGCCCTGGTAAGTGGACCCAGAGTGACCCCACCCCTATTTGCTCCCTCTATGGGTCAAAGAAGGGGCTCCATCTCTCAAGGAGTATAGGAGCCATCTCAATGTGCTAGTACCTTGCAAGGACCAGGTCTGTATAGTTTTCTTTTGCAAAATGGAGCGCGAACCAACCCCTGGGCAATACATATACCTTAGGTAGTTCCTTCAGCATACCACCCCAAATCTCACAGACCCATAGGGTGAGTCTAACTGCTAAATATGCTTGGCCTCGAACATGTCCGACCAACATAGTGTTTGCCATGAATGTAGCTTCCCCAATTGCAGAGCTCTCGCCAAAACGAATAGTGATGTCCTCTATGGTCGCCTTCACACACTTCGTCTTCCATTTTCCAGTTCGAGGGGCAAATGGATGGTCCGACAAAGGATCAGGTGAACCCTCCAGAAAGGGATGTGCCGCTGAATTGACCTTTACCGTCAAGGTTTCGAAGTAGCCCCACAGAGAGTTTGCAGAGATGGGAGGGTTTGGAGCTCTCGAAGCGAGGAGGTCCTTAGGTGGTGCAGTGAAAAATGTCGAAGAGGACAATTGGAGATGGACTGCCAGCGGATTCAGGTCAAAAGAGGGCGAAGGTGGAGTATTTGCAGTGAGAAAATGGAGGGTGCCTGGTGATAAAGGAGGGAAATCCACAGCGAGGGATTCAATGGAAAGTGACCCGAAAAACACAGAAGTTATACCATGTCCCGGATAAGAAACCACCGGCGAAGAGCTTGACAGAGTAGGACCGGACGAGGGAGGTGAGCTAGATGCCGACGAAATGAGGTTAGGGTTTCCAAAAATGACGCGGTCGGGGAAAGGATCCTCGGTATAATCAAGCTCCTCGACTTCCATAACATCGCCCATGCTGTTAGCTATTACCGTCAGCAGATGGAGACAGAGGTGGCTGCAACAGAAACAGAGATCTGTCAATCGACGGTCGTCCAGGTCCAGCTGCCCATGGAGAGTGCTGTAGTAAATATAGGGTTTTTACACTAAACCCTTACGGTGTACTCCTAAACACGCCATCCTCTTTCCATTCTTTTTCCCACCGTATTTACTGTTCTTATTATAATAATATATTATAATAATATTCATTATATTATTATTATAATAATTATTATATTTGTATATTATTATAATAATAATATAATGTTATTATACCCTGGATGCGGGTGCTAGGTAAGAATTTATTGGAGCGGGCGGCGGCATTCAATGCCAAGTGGCCGTCGCTTCATGCCACCTGGGCTGAAGGCTCCCGAAGTCGTCCGGCAAGCATTAAAGATGGGTCCTCCATCGCAGGCGCCGGGTTAAGAGGTAGTTGGTTCGGCTCGATGTCCAGAGAGGGTCTTTCTGCAGGAGAGCGAAGCTCTGGTTCTCTGCAACCAGGCTTCAACTTGGGAGTGTTAGGCGATTTCAGCCGTCGTATGGTGGCTCTGCGGTCTCTGAATGCTCCGGCCTCGAGCTGGACTGACCTGGTCACCTGTGGCTCGCAATCCTGGGCCTGGTTTGAAGCTTGCTGGGCCTGGTTCGAATTCTGTCCCGGCTCAATTTCTGTGCTGGTTCGAATCCCTTCCCGGCTCAATTACTGTGCTGGTATAATTTCTCGGCGTCCTCAGTGCAATCTTGTTGCAGAGGTGTGCTCAAAATCCTGGGCCTGGTTCGAAGCTTGTTGGGCCTGGTTCGAATTCTGTCCCGACTCAATTTTCCTCTGTGTAATTCTGTTCTGTCGGCGACCTCCGTGTAATCTTGTTGCAGCGGTGCTCACAACATGCTACGAGAAAGACAACGGGGTGCCTGTAGGTGGGGTGGTTCACGAGGCAAAGCCAGATCTTTGGCCTCTGAGCCTCATTCTTCAGATTCCTCGGAAGGCTCTCGCCCGCCACGTTCCACAGAGCGCGGAAGAGGGCGAGGCAGAGGACGCTCAATGGCATGCCCGTTCGGGGGGCATTCATCCACCCGGTTCAGGCACACCTGCTTCTTGGACAATGCAGTGTACTACGTCTCTGTGCGCATTGAAAAATGCGAACACCTTGACTGGCCAGGCGACCCAGCAGCTCCTAGACCACCACAGCCGGCTCGGGGGCAGCAATCTCAGCCTGTGGAAGCCGCGGGTGAGGTGGCGAGGGACAATGCTGGTCCAAGTGGTGGAGGAACCGCACCGTACTCCGACTCAAGTGCTTCAGAGTATTTTGGCTGCCCGGTGGTGGAGGAACCAGACGGCAAATTCATCCCGCCTTCGGTGGAGGAGCCACCCTGTCCTTACACCTAAGCTAGCAATGTGGACGTACGAGGCAGCCTAGTTCTCCCACGAACAGATTATCTCCAGAAGTCATGGCCGCGGCCACTGTCGTTACCGTGAGTCAGTTTTGTCTATGTCTTTTTCCGTTTTAGAGTCTGTAATGCTTTACTCTGTCCTGGCTTCTAGCATAAGCGTCTGTAATGTCTATGTCTGGATTTAGGTCGGTCTTGTTATGTAATTTCAGTGTCGATATGAACCTTAGCAGAAGTGTAAGAGTCTGTAAATTCCTCCCTTGCTACAGCAAGGAGAGGATGAGTCAGTTTTTTGCAGTTTTGAACACTGTCATAGCTCTTGTTTGGGGACAACGGATAGCTCTTCGGGCTCAGTCTCAGTTTCACTGTCATCATGTTCAGGTTGCCGACCCTTGGCGGCAAATGTAACCCTCTGTACCTTTTTGTATTATAATAGAATAGTCCAATTTACACAAAAAAAAAAAAAAAAAAAAAAAAAAACAGCTTTGACAAACCAAAAATCAAGCCACCTGCTAACAGAACTCAATTCAAAAAAACGCGTGCCAGGTGCACAGCAAATATACCCACGCAGATTTTACCAGCACTTTCAGCACAATTTTTAAACAAAACAACGCGTGCCTGGAGTCTGTCCTCCGCTCAGCGCTTCACACCTCCACGCAGATCGTAATATATGTATCAATGTTTTCAAGAAACATACCCACTCGGTAAATCAAAGCATACGCCAGGTTATAACATATCAACGCTGCTTTAAATATATATATCAAAGCCGTTTTATATAACCACACATTTCTTGAATGAATCCGCACCATTCATGATTATAAATTCATGCTGATTTAAGAAACCATACCCACGCTGCAATATCCACACAGCTGTTGGAAATAAATATTAACGCAGGTTTTTTTTTTTTAAAACATACCCATGTTGTATACCCACACCAAAAAAGTGTTTTTCCAACGGGCAGAGCAGTAGACGCCTCCAGCAATCAGGTAATGCGTTTCTGCTCCAGCGCTCCACGCAGGTCCACACTGATCTGGTGTGCACAACGCTCCAGTCATACGCACCTCCAGCACGCACCAGCGATCCCTTCCAGCCGCGAGCTGCTGAACTCTGATTGCGCACCAGGCCTTCAATACTCATCCACACGCAGGCAAGTTCACACCCGCACCAGCACAGGGTATTCATAGTCACGCATGCAGCGGCTCCAATCAGCTACTCCAGGCACCCCCAACATGCTCTGATACCAATTGTTGGATCAGGTGTAGCAAACAAATAGACACAGCAAAAGATCAAACACATAACACAGTATTTAACGTGGTTCACCCAACCAATCTGGGCTACATCCACCAAAACATAGGCATCAGGAATATATTAATCAAAATTTGGAGATTACATCAATGAAACTCTCACACTCTCTCCCAGCTATCCATATGACAACCTATTTTATAGTAGAGAGAATCTAACTGCTCTCACATCAAATTTAGGATGCATTAATTTGCTCCCAACAACCTGGAGATAATCCAGCAACAGATTTTCTATTGTTGTCACCTACAGAGATTTGTGCCTATTTCTCTTCAAACAGAAAATCTCAACAACAATCACGGTAGCCACAGGTATAAAAGGTAAGGATTTTGAAGCATCTACTAGTAATTCTGCTCAAACTATTATTGATGAAGAACATGAGAGAAAAACAGATGAGCTTTTTCATATTCGAGTTATTTCCAAACATCAAAATATTGATACTTTGTTTGATAGTGTCTCACAAATAAATTTGATTTCTGAAGAAATTCTAAAGAAATTGGGATTAGCAACTACACCTCACAAGAAACCATACCTATTAGGATGGTTGAATGATAAAGCACAACTACAAGTGACTAGAGAGTGCAAACTCAAGTTTTCTTTTGGGTCAGCATTTGTAGATGAGCTTGAGTTAGACATAATTCCTTTGGATAGATGTGGAATTGTTTTAGGAAGTCCTTACCTTTAACAAGTATCTACTTGTTGAAGGTGGAATTGAATACTTTGTAAGAGCTCACAAGCTCAAGAATAATGATACTCTCATAAATTCTGGGCAGATGAAAAGAATGATAAATTCATGCAAACAATTCTTACTAATGGTTGTAAAGGAAAAGAATCCTGATAAAACCAATGTATTTAAGGGTTGTAATGCTCAGCAAAAAGCTCATATAGAAAAGATTGTTTTAGAGTATGATGTCCTGTTTCAGGAACCTAAAGGTCTGCCACCCAAAAAGGAAATAGTACTTGAGATTATTTTGCGGCAAGATGTTCCATTGCTTAACATTGGGATGTACAGGTTGTCTATCTTAGAGAATGTTGAAATCAAGAAGCAGGTGTAGGAATTGCTCGAGAAGGGATTGATCAGGCCTAGCACATCACCATGTGGGTCAGCAATTGTTTTGGTGAGAAAGAACTATGGCTCGTGGAGAATGTGCATTGCCTACCGAGCACTGAATAAGATAACAATAAAAAATCGTTACCCCCTTCCTTGCATAGATAATCTTTCAGATCAATTAAAGGAAGTTGTTTATTTCACCAAGCTGGATTTGCACAGTGGATATCATCAGGTCAGAGTTGCAGAGCAGGATGCATGGAATACTCCTTTCAAAACAAAATAGGGATTGTATGAGTGGCTGGTTATGCCTTTTGGCTTGACCAATGCTCTTGCTACTTTCATGAGATTAATGAATGATGTACTCATGTCTTTTTTTGATGATTTCGTTATTATGTATCTAGATGACATTTTGATTTTTAGTAAAACGTGGGAAGAACACTTAAATCATGTTAAGCAGACATTAGATGTTTTGAAAAGAGAAAAACTTTATGTTAAACTCCGAAAATTTGAATTTGGCAAAACATCTCTAAATTATTTGGGTTATATGGTAGGGGGTGGTGAATTGATAATATATCCCTCTAAAGTGGCAGTCATTGTAAACTGGTCTAAACCCAAGTCTGCTATAGAAGTGAGAAGCTTCTTAGGAGCAACACAATATTGGAGGAAGTTCATTTCTATTTTTTCCTCAATTTCAGCTCCCTTACATGTTTTGACAAGATTGAACAAGGTGTTCGAGTGGGGAGGAAAACATCAGAAAGCCTTCAACACCTTGAAAGAAAAGATTAGTACAACACTTGTACTAGCACTGCCTGATCTACAAAGACCGTTTGACATCCAAACAGATGCCAGTGACTATGCCATGGGAGCCGTGTTGAGACAACACGGTAAACCCATAGGTTATCATTATGAGACATTTAATCCTGTAATAGTTAACTATCCTACATATGATAAAGAATTGTATGCATTAGTCTAGAGTGTCAAAAAGTGGAAACATTACTTAATGGAGAAAGAGGCAGTAATACATACTGATCATCAACCACTTCAATATCTACACTCCCAAACTAACTTGCAACAATCAAGACACTACAAATGGATGGGTTTTCTAGAATAGTTTCATTTGGTCATTAGATATAAAAAGGGAATACATAACAAAGTTCTAGACATGTTATCTAGACCCATTATAAATGCATCTACTATACTTAAGCATAATTCTGTACTACATGAAAGTTACATTGAACAATATGCTCAAGATATAGACTTTAAAGATGTATATGCAACTTTGAGTCAAGGAAAAAAGGTAGAAGAATTGGACTATCATGTGAAGGACCAACTCTTATATCATTGTGGGAAACTTTGCATTCCACAAACCAACAGAGTAAAAATGATTAGAGAGGCACACACTTCTCTGATATCAGGTCACTTTGGGGTAAGTAAAAAAGTTGCACAGAGGCAAAGATTTTGTTATTAATCGAAAATGAATAAGATAGTTTCTAGATATGTAAGAGGGTGTACTATGTGTTCTAAAAGCAAGCCCAACAATAGAAAACTAGGCTTATACACTCCTTTAACAGTTCCTTCTCACCCTTGGGAAAGTGTTTCCCGATATTTTGTTGGAGGACTGTCTAAATCTAGGAAAGGTCATGATTATCTATATGTGGTTGTGGATAGGTTCAACAAAAAGTGTATTTTGATACCTTGTAATAAACAGATTACGGCTGAACACACTGTAAAATTATTCTTTGAACATGTATGGGTTCATTTTGGATTAGCCACTTCTATTGTATCTAATCGAGACACCCGATTTGTGGGAAAGTTTTGGTCAAGTCTATGGGAACTGATGGACAACCAACTGAAGAAAAGCACAGATTTTCATCCACAAACTGATGGCCAGACAAAAGTAGTTAATAGGACAGTGATCCAGTTACTCAGGGGATATTGCAACAAAGATCCTAAGCTTTGGGATTAACATTTTTGTTATGTGCAACATGCTTACAACATAGCAAAACACTCTTCTACACAAAGATCTCCTTTTGAGACCTGTTTTGCTTTCATACCAAGTTCTCCTTTGGATTTTGTCTTTGGTAAAGATACCATGGTTGATGGACATAGTGACGTGGACAAGGCAACTAGGTTCATTGAACAGATCCAAGAGATCCGCCAGGAAATACAGGAACAACTCGAAAAGATCCAAGCCAAATACAAGGCTAGGCATGACAAGCATCGGATGGAGCATAGTTTTCAAGTTGGGGACCAGGTCTGGCTGTATATCAGCAAGGATAGGATGCAAGGTGAAGGTAAGAATCTAAATCCTATCAGGTATGGACCTTTTAAAATACTTGAGAAGATTGGTGAAAATTCTTTTTGCCTTGATCTACCAGCTTACATGCACATCTACTCAGTCGTAAATTCAGATTGCTTGATATTGTTTGAACCTTCAATGATTGAGGATCCTGAAGAGAAAAGTAAATTGCCTTCTATTGATGACCTACTACCTGAATATCTTAATGAATTGCAGGAAGACATAGTCTTGGACAGGAAGGTGAGGACAATGTGTAGGGGAGATGTGGATTACCTCAGGATTGGGCTCAAAGGTTCAAAGCTAGGCAGTGCAAAGTGGATTGAGATTGGACAAGTGAGAAAGCAATACCCTCACTTAGTCGATGCTTGAAAACCAACTTTTGGTGGTCCAAAAGCTTTTTCAGTGGGAAGGCCATGATCCGAAATGGATCCATCAAGAACTGTCAAAGAACCATGACTGTATCAAGTCAGGAAAAATCTCTAAAAATTCCAAAATAGCGATCAAAAGCACCATGAACCAGTGGCAATGATATCCAGTGTGGAATGATGAGGACCTTGGTCAAAGTGCACTGACCAAGGCCCATGGAGACTGCGTGGGAGGTCGAAGCAGCCCTAGGAGGCCCAGACCGGGGAAATAAGGAGGTTTTTGATGCACGATTAGCGCGTATTGCTGGGAAAATGGGGCCATAATGAAGGAAAAGCCCAAGCACTTAGTCGCATCGGGGAATCAGAGAACTGCAGGTGGAAAAGCGAAAAGAGATAACGTACAAAGGTGGGACCCATGCTATGGAAAACCAACGGTATTGATCGGGGTGCACACAAACGGTAAGAGGTTTTGGACAAGAGCGGGCCAATTCCATACATCGAATGACACTTGGCATGCGAAGGTGAGAGAAGATCGTCATTGATCGTGCGTTATCAGTCAAGCAAGTCAACCGCACGGGACGTGCATATAGCATCGGATCTAGAGGCCCCAGATCGGACGGCTGAGATCGAGCACGACGGGGGGGAATTAGAATCAATGAAGGATTGGGCCGTGTTTTAGAAGGATTTGGAATCTATTTGACGACCATGATGGAGGAAGAATGCATCCATGATGTAACTGAAGAAACGAACCGACGAAGCAGGCTGGCGCCATTTAGAGGAGGACATGTGGCCACTTCGTGAGCGTTCATGATGACATCGAATAGGTAACGCCAAGCACATCTGCAGAAGGTGATTCGACAGAGGAAGACGAGGAACAAAACAGGCATTGGAACGAATGGCTAAAAGCCATGAACATAGAAAAAATACACAACTAGAGTCAGTCAGATTGAACCTTGAGAGGAGGATTGAACACTGAGAGATAGAAACCAGAGAGGAAGGCAGTAAAGCAAAAGCAGAAAGAGATAGAGGGCCGAGCTGACCAGTAGTAGCATCGAACACCAGAGAGCTTGAGAGATTCAAGCCATCCCATAGAGGAATCTGTCCGGACTCGGCACCACCTTTGGCTCTTTCCATTGTAGACCAGAAGGTCATAGAGCTGGTAGGAAAACGAGTCTGTGCACTCCAGTGGCTTGGGGAATCCAAGAGCCACCCTACCAAGCAAATATGTTTGAGGTGACTCATATTGATCTCCTACATTGTAATTCTCTACTTGAAACGAAATAAAGAAAGGCCACCACTGAAAGCTGGAGCAGAGATCTAGCCCTATAGAATAGGGTGAACTCCTGATTAATTTCTTGTGTTCTTGTATTTGTTTACTATATTTCTCAGCTGCCTTTCCATTCAATTGTCTATGTATTGGCAATCTGATGGATCTGTTGCTTAAATAACATAGACATACACCAACATACAAGCATGTAATACCTTCATTTAATAAATCTTTGACTTGGGTCACTCATAGGGTGATTATCAGATCAAAAGCATTTACCCAACTTGACTCAAGGGAGTAGTAATTGAATCCACCAAGGGCTCTAAATCTCTTGTCACAACCTAGGTTCCAAGACTAGTAACTCAAACCATATTGTTCCAAGTCTTTGAGAGTGTTTGTTCCAACCCACATCCATAAGGAATTATGAGCACCAATAAAAAAAATCAAGTGGAAACAAACCAGAGCAACATGGCCATCTAGGAAATGGTAAGGCAAGGGTAAAACCACTGACAATCTAGGTAATCCTCCATGCCAATGACATAATATAATTAGATAATCAAATGCATATACCATTCATCCATAATTAGCAAGGAAATCACACATGAAAGTTGATAGCTACAAAGCATTCCAAATGTAGCTACTAATCCACCTGTTCCATTACACGTTTCTACTTTACTTTGCCTTTTTTATCCAATCCAAGTGAAACTAAAGTGCTCCAAGCATGCTCCAAGATTTCTCTAAGTGTGAAACAGTATGAGAGAATGAAAGAATAAAATATAGCTCCAAGATTAAACTGACAAAATTTTGTGAACTAATCCTTAGAAGCCTTTTTATCATTGAGGCCTCTATTTTCTTCATTTTCTTTCATTTTTCCTTCAATTTAGTCATAGTGCAAATATGTGACCTTTCATCTCCATTTTCTCCTATTTTCTTTTGTTTCAGAAATGAAATGCCAATTATTGTTATTTTTCCTTTGCCAATTTCGATAACCATATATTAATCACAAGTGATACCCCATCACTATGTTTTATCCAACATTTATCATAGAATGTGTATCCCATGACCTTGGTACTATTTTTATTTACATAGGAAATCAACCAGGGGCTGTTATAAACCCCTCCCCGTTGGGGGAACAACATCCTCAATGTTCAGTGACACTTATAAACCAAAAAAACACAAGATTTCCATAGATATTTATAACACAACTCGATACAACATTTAATTCATATCATACTACTGAAGACGTAACCAACATATCATGAACACCATAGTTCTTATTGGAGCTTTATAATACAAATCGATGTAGTATTAACATACATATGCATACATATAGACAAAGCCAAAACGTAACATCAACGGATATATCAAAATACATCAGCTCAACCAATTAACAGAGAAGAATACATAGCCTGCATTTGATTAGTCATCTCCCATGTACCTTCATCAGGCCCAAATTGCTTCCATTGCACTTAACTTGCTCGATTGCTCAATTCTAGAGCATGAGCATCTTTCACTGCAAAATGCACTAACATTATGGCTTGAATTCTACTTCTAGTTCCACCTGCAATACAGACCAATCTAACACATGATCAACATATTTCATATATTTCTTGCAGAATGACACATAGAAAAAAATCATGGAATTTCACTTTCAGAGGCAATGCAAATCGGTAGCCCACCGGTCCAATCCTCTCAATGATCTCAAAAGGCCTACAATACCGAGGTGTCATCTTGACACATGATCCAATCCTTAAGGATATATTCTTGGGCTTTATGTGCAAGTACACATGCTCCCCAACTTGAAACTCCTTAAATACCTTGTGCAAATATGCATAACTCTTCTACCTGTCTTGTGCTACCTTTAGATTCTTCTCCATAACCTGCATTTCCTACCATATCTATCAACATATCCAATCCAATCAATACCTTGTTCACTAGACCACTCCAACTGATATGAGTATTACAACTCCACCCATAAAGTGCCTCAAACAGACTCTTCTTCAAATATTCCTGGTACCCATTATTGTACGCAAACTCCACCAATGGAAGATACTCTTCCCACTTCTGTTGTTGATGCATGACATACATTATCAACATGATCTTCAGAATCTTGCTAACCCTCTCTATACTTCCATATGTATGCAGATGATAAGATGTAATGAAGGTCAATTTTGTCCCCAAACCTGTAAACAAATCTCTTCAAAACCCGGAACTGAACTTGGCATATTTGTCTCACATAATCTTCCAAGGAACACCATGCAATCTCACTATCTCCATGATGAAGACCTAAGCCACTTCACTAGATCTAAATTCATAGACTTCACTGGAATGAAGTGAGCTACCTTAGTCATCCTGTCAACCACAAACATAATATAATCATGGTGTCTAGATGTCCTCGACAACCTGTAATGAAGTCCATGGAAATTGTTAGACAATTGGAATTGATTTAATGGGTAGTGGAAGTGATTGTGTTGGCATTGATGTCAACAACCATGGGAGAGATATGTTGGATAATTGGAATTATTTGAGATTAGGAAAGTGTATTTGGTTTTATGTCAACTAGATTAGCTTTGAGGTTGGTGGCAACAGATGTTAGCACAAGCTCAAGGGGAGACTCGCGGTTGCTGCAGTCTTAAGTAGAGAACCATCATAGTAGAAGGATATGAACATAAGCTATAAATTATTATAACTATGATCGTTAAGGAGTCCAAGAATTTGAAGGATATTATTCCTTAATATATTACCTTACATACTCTTGGAACTTACACACTTGGATAGTGCTTGGAAAATTCTATCCAATGGTGTATTGAAGTCTTAAAACAGTCTCCTAGTTTGAGAGATGGAGCCAATCAATGTTAAGGTTCCCCAAAGTTAAAAGTTCCTTTGTGTCAAAGTTGTGATCAATTTTCACAGTGGAAAAATTTGGAAGAATTTATAATGGGACAACTAAAGGAAGCGATGGGAAAACATAGGAAGAAAATAAAGTAATGGGAAGCAATTTTATTGGCTAAGGTGGAGCCCACCCAACATAGTTACCATGATAGATGTAGCTTGATAGTGTGTAAGGGCACATACATTAAAGCATTGGGATGCAATTGAGTAACATAATGAGGAGGGTAAGTAGTGTAGAGAAATATTTTTTTGTGGCTCACTGGAGCCCACTTGATGGAGTTACCATGATGGATGTATCTTGATAGTTTTCAAAGGGGTGCACAAGGTCAAGTGTCATGATATAAGTTGTTGGGCCATGGAGGAAGTTAGGAAGAGTGACATCAAATGAGGAGTCGAGTGCGAGGTCCCCACTACAAGAGCTTAGTCTGCTAAAGATGAGAGAAAAAAACTATTTTGGGAGCATAAGGTAAAGCCCGAGGAGATTGGCACTCGGTTAGGTGGCGACATTCCAACAAGCCTTCATATGGAGGTCTTGTCACACTTCAAGTAGTGAGAAGGTGGTTTCCCATATTTCTGATCATGTAGATCAACTATGGGGAACCAATTCCGAACCACTTCCATTAATACCACAAACCAAAAATGGAGTGTTGTCGAGGCAGGCTTCTGGAACCCAATGGTTTTTGATAAATGGTGAAAATACATGGCCTTGAGGACCCTTTCTCTCTCCTCTCTGACACTGTGATAAGCGGAAGCATTGATTGGTTCTCAAGAGATGATGGTGGTAGATGAAGTCAACATGACGTAGTGTTATGAGGGACACATGGGTAGAAAATTAACACTTTTAGGTGGTTTAGTGAGCCAAATTCGGGTGACACATCTCATAGGAGGCACCATATCGCACTAATGATATTAGCATGATTTCATCCTATTGGTTGGAGCCTAGAGATGTTTTTAGGTGAAGAAAGTGGAATCATCAGAAAGTAGGAGTCTATACACGTCAACATTGATAGTGATCTGGACATAAACAAGAACGCAACAAAATACAAAGATAACCATATACACAAACATGCAACAGAAATAATACTTCATTTCATTATTGGAAAATACTAAAATACACTTACAACCAGAAATATAAATAAAACAGCTAGGGCGATGATAGCTTATCTCTGAGAAGAGATGTGGCAGATACATGCCTCTGAACTGTTCTGGATACATTGTGGCGGAAAATCTGTCCTTTTACAAAATGTGACTTGTTACTTATAGTATTTTTCAGTTACAATACCACAGGTCAATTCCATGGGTGAATGAATACCATGGGTGGATTTTACAATACACGGGTAGATGCCATTTACGATACCATGGGTAAATTCCATGGGTCGATGAATAATATGGGTGGATGAGTACCATGGCTTGATGCCATTTTCCATTTGGATCATTCCTCCCTCCTTAAGAAGCAATGGTCTCCATTACGTAAAGTTCCCTCCTGCGAAGCCTTTGTTGAATATGAAGAGCCATTGAAGATAAGGGTTTTATGTGGTTAACCCAAAACCCTGATAAATGAAGATACGAGGATAGAGATACCCTGTAATTCTTGTGACCAACTGTGATTTTGACCGTGTGCGGCCTAGCAAATGGACTTCGATGACAAGGATTTTATGTGGTTGACCCATAACCATGATGTTGGTTGCTAATGAGGTAGCAGGTGCCTACATAGCCTGGGGTGGGAGGGCATGTCTCCAAATAACCCAAGACAAATGTTGTTATGTTGAAACTGATGAATTTGAAGCATGTGCCTACGAAAGTGGGGTGGGAAGGCACGCCTCCAATGGGAACCCACTTTGAATGCTGCTCCATAATTAAAATGGACATAACTTGGCCAATATAACTCTGAATATTTATTATAAACTATTTTTGGAAGTAGAAAGATCATTTTCCATCTTCCCATGAGTTGGAAATCCTTATCTAGGCTTTCTGAGATCTCAGATTCGCGTTGCAATAGTTCCGTCGTCACACAAATTCTGATAAAATAGCTGATTTTAAATCAGCGATATCTCCCACATCCAAACTCCGATTTGACCCATTTTTGTTTTTGAAATTGGGTGATTGTCTGAGAGGAATCTAGATCCGGTATTTGTTTTTGTATATTTTGTACCAAATGGTTCATATCTCATCTGCAAACTTGCCACCCAAAAACATTGCTGCAAAAAATGAAAAAATAAAAATTCTTTCCGCTTGGCCCAAGAAAATGCTCTGTGGAGGATGTAGCACATTCCTGACGTTTGTTGAATGTTGCTGCAAAATTTGAAACTGAAATATGTATCAAACCCTCTTTCCCATGGAATCGTAACCTGGTCTGATACCACTGATCTGGACTTAAACAGGAATGCAAAAAAATACAAAGATAACCATATACACAAAGATGCGGCATAAATAATACTTCATTTCATTAATGGAAAATACTGAAATATGCTTACAACCGGAAATAGAAATAAACCAGCTAGGGCGATGGTAGCTTATCTCTGAGAAGATATGTGGCAGCTACATGCCTCTGAACTGTTCTGGCTACATTGTGGGGGAAAATCTGTCATTTTACAAAATGTGACTTGTTACTTATAGTATTTTTCAGTTACAATACCACAGGTCAATTCCATGGGTGAATGAATACCATGTGTCGATTTTAAAGTACCACAAGCAGATGCCATTTACAATACCATGGGTAAATTCCATGGGTCGATGAATAATGTGGGTGGATGAGTACCATCGATTGATGCCATTTTCCATTCGAATCAAATAGTGGGGTAGTCAATAACCAATGAGATGTGAGTAGGAAGACCTTGCAGGACATCTTAGCCCATAAAGGGGAGCCTAAATGTTTAAGAAGGAAGAGGAAAGGGAATTCACCATGCAGTAAGCACGAGAACACATTTTTTAGACAAATCATGCTGGTGGGCACTTTGATTGGACAAAGAAAGAGTAGGGGAGACCCCACAGGATAACTAAGCTCTCCAGGAAGAGGCTATAGGACTTTAGTGAGAAAGCATGTGAAAACACCAGGACTTGGAGCTACAGTCTAAGCGTTAGATGAAGCACATGCAACAGTTAAATAAGAAGGGAATCGGAGAAAATAACAAAGGCTTAGCTGAAATTTACAACACTGAGTCCTATGGTGGACAAGAGGCTAATCGTGAACATGAGAGGGGCTGTAATAAAAAAGGGCTGTGGAGGTCTATTTAGTAGAATTGTTAATGTAAAACCTTTGGGCTTTGGATCAATGGGTCAATAACTACTTTGGTAGGTTTCAACCATAATTGGCTATGGCCATTGTTGGGTCAAACATGCAGAGATGAGTCATAAGCTATGACTTGGGAATTTTAGTCCATGAAATTTCCGAGAGCTTTAGTCTAAGGTAGCAAGGACCATGATGCATAGGAGAAAATTATTGCATCCTATCCTTAAATAGAATTATCCATCCTTCATCTGCCTTTCACAACACAAAGAATTGAAGTTAAAAGAATGTTAAGTGTAAAAGCTTTGATCATAAACTTGGAGAGCCATGCCAGAAGTAAAATCTAAGTTCTGTGGGAAATTTATCAACAAGGGAAGCATTTTTGTAGTGTGCAATTTGACTGAGAATTAATTTTCAGTATGGGAGAAACACACAAGTGCCCATTCTTATGTTTAATGCACCTTTAGTGGCCAGGAAATTTGATGTACTAGCAGCATGGAGAACCATTATGAGTAGTGGTGAGCACCAGTATTGCAGAAATAATGCTACAACTCCTCGGCTGCCTACTTGACTCTTATCAACTCGGTATTTCTTAATAAACTTGGAAGCATCGGTGTTGTA
Organism: Pinus taeda; assembly: GCA_000404065.3. Lineage (NCBI taxonomy): Eukaryota > Viridiplantae > Streptophyta > Pinopsida > Pinales > Pinaceae > Pinus > Pinus taeda. The sequence continues at coordinate 32,289 of APFE030959642.1, forward strand.
TGCACAAGTACTAGTTCTCAATGCATATTGTCACTTGGTCAACCGACACAAGATCACTAGGAGATTAAGCCAACTTCTGTGGATTCTAGAAGAAGCTCTATATGTGATGAAAGGAAAGAAAGATTACTCTACAGATGTTATTCTAATTGCAGAAAGGAGAAAGACTGAAATGTAAAGCAAACCTAGTAAACCCTAATTAACCAACTAATTCTACTTTTGCAAAAAGCACTATGAAAACCGTGAAAGGAATGTCATTACCTACTCAAGGAAGTAAACAACATCTAACTATGCTACTTTTGGAAGTAAATAATCAAAAAACACATTTTTGGATTTTCATGTATTTTTATGTGAATTTGACATGCATGTAATTTATTGTGCGGGTGTGTGGCAGTGAATAGGTGGTATTGAAGGGCGTTTTTGGGACTTGAGAGGATGTAGGATGGTGTGGATGGGTCATAGGAGGTCTCAAGTGGCCTTCTAGAGGATTTTCCCACACTCGGCCTTCAAAAGAAAGCCTACTGGAAAACCTACAGAAGGACACAAGAAATCTACAGGGGGAAAAACAGCATCATATAGGAGGCCTACAAGAGGAGGCCGAGAGAAGTTTTCACTATTTTGAGGGTGTGAAAGTGGATGAAAAATGTGGATGAAGGTTGGAATGAGGTGCTAGGGTGCCTATGGTCTACCATGAACCACCAAGAGAGAGAAAGATGATTGGATTTGCTCAAGGAGAGAGGAAGAAGTCCTAGGAAAAAACAGGAAAGTAAGGCAGAATTGAGTTGAGGTTTGGGAGATCAATAGGGCATGGATTAGATGGAGGGTCTGATTTATGATAAGTTCGACTACTACTAGAAGATATCTACTACATAAAATATGACAGTCAACAAGGAAATCAAGCAACAAGTGAAATGAATGCATTTAGGAAAAACAGAGTTTTGCATAAAAATCGTCTAAACTATGATCTATGAAAGGAAATGATGATAAACGTTGTACGAAAGAAAATCATGAAAGAAGACTATTTCAAATCAGGAAGTGAGCATGATGTAGAAGATCTAAAGCAAAGCAAATCTGGATTATTAACCTACTAAAGAGCTGCAAACACTAGAAGTCCTATGAAGGAGGAAAATCTGTGTTTTTGGGGCAGTAAGAGGGTCTTTGCCTAAAAGCATGGTTTCAAAGGGGGTAAGAGAGGCTAAGGCACTATTTATAGCTTTTTTAATGTTTGTTGATCACTATTTAACCTACTGCAGGAAGCACAAATGGAAGCAAACTACTATATCATCAAAAGCAACCTATTCTTAACCATAAAAGAAATACATCTAATAGCAAACTAATCTAAAAACTAAAACAAAGCATAAAAATACAAGTAAAGAGGAGCTTGGATGCTTGGATTGAGCCCTAACCTAGGAGCTTCAACCCTCTGAGGTAACTCAGTGCTAGCTCAAAAAGGGTTCCATCTTTATTTTCAAAAGAAGAGCAAGATTACATGAAACTGTCACAAAAAATAAACTTGAAGTTGGAGTAGAATTTAAATAAGCAAAAATACAACAAAAATCCAACCCTAGTGAGGCCCTATGATTCTATACTTATACAAATGAAGATACCAATAGCTTCATTAAAATCAGGGAGGCGTGGCTCCCAAAACTCGACATAATCATCAGTCATCCTCCACTTACTCGACTGCCTTCTACTGCATGATTCGGTTGCTTGTAATCCGAGATGAATGAAGGGGAATTCGAGGTGAGGAGTAATAAATGAGGGGGATTCCCTCCTATAAGTCCTCTCCTTTGTCCACTTTTAGTTATTGCTACCATTTGTCCATTGGATCCTTGACTTTGACCTTGAAACTCATCAATAATCTGCATTAAATACATGTTAGACGACATGGCACAATAACTAACTCAACTCACTCTATAAGCATAAATATAATTAGAAAATCACATAATAAGCTAAGAGAATGGTTGGTTTGACTAGGTTAGGAGGTAAAATGAGCCCATATAATTATCCATTGATGAGGCTCATCATCACCCCCTAATGAAAGTGTTGCTCATCCTCTGAGAAACTTAGTCAATCTCCCCATCTTTTATGGCCCTGGTGGCCTCCCTAGCATCCCATACTTCTAATGTGGTCTACTTTTCTTTGCCATAGAATCATGCCTTCCTGTCTATGTCCTTCCACTACGCTTCCTCTTCTCCTTCCCTTCTACCTTCCAGCATGCCTAACAACAGCGGGGGACTCAGTTTGAGGCCAATCCAATTGACCTTCTACCTCTGCATGGAGTGCTTGTACATTGGTTCTCTTTTCAATGCCTCCTTTAGCCTCATGGGGGAATGATATTCCCTAGTCTACAAACTGTGTGGTAAGGTGTTCCATCTGCTCGTGTGTGCATGCACACAGTCATCCCCAAGTAGCCTTTGCATAGCGTCAAAATGTGCAATGTCTTGTGCCTGATTGGCGAGATATCTAGGGCCAATCTGAGGGTCATTGACAAGCAAGTTGTGTGTGTTGGTGAGTGCCATAGGATCTGATGGCTCAACTCTTATCATTAATGGCTCATTCTGATCCTTTTTCATCAATATTTTTATTTTGGCTTCCCTCAATTCTTCATGGTTCATCCATGAGGCCATGGCCATTAATTGCAGGTACCCTAGCTTGGGATTGGTGTCCCACACATTCATGTCAGTGAGGGCCATGTTATGTAGGTAGAATTCTGCCAGCTTTGCCTTATCCTCTGATGTGCTTTGGTCACACATATCCATAAACTGCCTATAATCTTGGAAAGGAATTGTGCCTCTTTGTGCCAAAGTCTTTATCTGGAATTGTAACCATTGGTACTCGAGATACAGGCCATAGGATTTTTCTGGTGTTCTACATTGCAATACCTCCATGGATAAGCTGGCCATGCATGCCAGCTGAGTCTCTTTCTCTTGTAGCTGCCTCCTTAACAATTCATTTTCCATTTCAAGGTGGCTTCTTGTAATTGCTTCCCTGTCTCTGATAGCACTCAACTCTCTAGCCATTTCTTTGAGTTTGTTTTCCATATGGCAAACATCCTCAACTCCTTTGGATTTGGCTATTTGCATCCACCTATGTGTTCTTACTCTTTCTTTCTCCAATTCAAAGAATAGTGGTATTGCAAATTTTTGTGGGATTATCCTTCCCCTTTCAAGTAGATTGTGATAGGAGGCAAGACTAGGCTAAGGATTAGGTTATTATAGCTCTGTCACTTCCTCCTTTACCTGTGGCTATCCTTCTGTCCTTTTCTTAAGCTTTTGGGTCTCCTATAGTTTTCACAGTGTCTCCTGTAGAATTGTCTGAGCCTCCTGTAGGACTGTTTTTGGGTCCTGTAGTACTACCTTTTCCTTCCATGTGGAAGATCTAGGAGTCCCCCTTTCATATGTTATAGGTGTCTTGGAATGGGATTCTTTCCCCTTGGTAGAGGGTGAATTGTCAATGGTAATTGGCACTTTTGAAGAGGGTTGTGGTTTGCCTGTTTTGATTCTTGTGCTCTTCCTAGCCCTGAAATACATGGAGGTCTATCTTTTCCTCTTTTTATTTGGCTTGATTAGTGTACTGAGGGAACTAAGGGAAATCGCTACCTCCCTCTCCAGAGTCTTAGGGGACTTTTCTCCTTGTTTTTCCTTCCTTGCCTCTTTTTCTCCTACTTCTGTCTCTTTCTCTATCTCTTTTTCCATCTCTTCCTATGTTGTTTCTTCAGCTTTCTCCTCCTCTATTTCAATTCCCTCCTCCTTCCTTCCTTGTTCTTCTATTTCACCAGTGGCTTCACCTTCTCCCCCTTGGTGTTCTTCCTGCTCACCACCAGTAGGACCGACATCATAGGTTAAGGCCTTTATGTCATCCTCAACTGTCATGTTTCATAAAACTTCCCGTGATATAGGTATTGTAAAGGTATGGAGGGCTTCCTCCACTAGGATTTTGATTAAACCATGGTGAGCTAGCTGCTCTAAATTTCCTACTTGAACCTTAGTGCTGGTTTCAATGAGGGACTGCAAGAGGAAGTAGGGGATACCGAGCTTATGAGGTGTCCGAGTGTCCATGCCATACCTTAATACTTGTAGGATTCTAAAGTGGTAACCATATATAATGTTGTACCTCCCCTCACAGGAAATGTATTTGATTATTTAATAGCTAACCTCATCCCAAGGATATGGTATGATAGCCCTTCTGATGCCATTTTTATCTTCTTCAAGGGTTTCATTGTTTTGGAAAAAGTTTTTCTTGGCAGTGTGGCCAATTGGTTTCTCATCCTTACTCTAAGGCAGCCCAAGAGGAAGGATAGTGACCCTACTGATAAATTCAAGGGTTATCTCCATGGAAAGACCTGCAAAGCTGACACTGGCATGAGTTCTTGTCTGGGGCACCAGAGAGAGAGAAAACTCTTGGGCAATTTCCTCATCAAATCCTTGGAATTTCCTAAAGAAATTCATCGAGTTTGCCCTTCTGAAGATGTCCACCACTTGTGGATGTGCATGGAGCCTAGTGGAGTTAGTGGGATCCTTTCTCATAAAACCTCCTATCATTTTATTTATACTCTTTTGGGAAACCAAATGTGGAGATGGAGATAGAGAATTTTGAGAAAAACAAAGAAACAGAGGAGATTCTGTTTTTTTTAAATAAGCAGATTTTTTTTTATGTATTTTCTCCTCTCCTAAAGACTTTATTTCCTCCTCAAATTGAACCCACTTCTTTCATATTTTGATATTCAATAGGGGGCATGCATGAAACCTACCTCTTCAAACGGAAAATCGTGCAAAAAATTAAGTTTTCTCCATTCAAAACGACTCACTGCCCCTCCTGTAGAAGCCTGCTATCCCTCCTGTAGAATTCCTATAGGTGCTCTTGTAGAACCTATAGGTGCTCTTGTAGAAAATGCCGAGAGAAAGAGTATGAGATAGATTGATGGAGGATGATGGTTAAAAGGTTGTGGGGGCACAAGGAGACTGTTGTAGCTCAGTTATGAGGAGCGAATGAAGGAAACGGTGGTGAGAATGCTCGGGGAGGAGTACTTATTATCCTTGACGGATATTTTCGGTGATGAGGGGTGAGCTGGAAAGGTATACATTGGCCATATTTGGACCATTGGTCCCCACCTGATTGTTCATCATGGCTTCTCCTCGTAGTCATCTCCCATCATTGCATTGGAGTTCACACTTCCTCCACTACCTGTCCTTGGCATCTTGTGCTGGAGTTGATTGTGCGCATGTGTGGGTGACATCTCGGATGAGTGGAGTCAACTAGATGAAGGTGGCCAAGTTAATTGGCCACCTTTCATTCTTTCAACCTCAACCATATCGTTACTTTTGCATGACCTTAATTACACAAATGCAAACCTTAGTTACTTACTTGTAATCCAAATCTATTCGTTGTGAGGTGTTTTGGTTCTCTCTGTTGCATGCCTTTATTTCTTTTGATGCATGTTGTCTTCTTATTTATGTGTGGCTATTTTCTTGTTTACGTTCCTCTCTAGCTAGATCTGAGCTTCAGGTGCTTGTTCAACCTTCATGTTTGCACTCTCTTGCTGATGGTGCTGGATTTCAATGGGATTAGCTGCTACAACAATTCCTATAGGAGCTCCTATAGTTGCTTCTCCCCTTGAAACTTCATCTTCTTTCTGTGCTTGGAGCTCGAGGATGATGGCATAGGTGTATATAAATATGGAGAGATAGTAGGTAGGCTTCAGGTGAGATTGATGGTGCTTTTTCCTCTCTTTTTTTTTGTTTTTCTATAAAAACCTGAAAAACGGTTTTTTGTGTTTTTCTTGGACAGGAAGAAAAATGATTCTTGGGGTGTGATGTAGGTTTGGAAATGATTGAAAGGAGGTTTGAAGATTGTAGGAGGGATTATAGGTCCTTCATGAAGCTTCTTTGACCCTCAAACTCCCTTTTGTTGCCACTTCTAGCTCTCTGTAATTCCTACCAAAGCTTCTTGTAGAAAACACAATCTTTGGAAAATAGGTATAATGGGGCGAAAGAAATGCCAAACATGATGGAGGAAGGTGTGAAGAAGATGAGATGGGTGCCGGTATGAATATCAGGGTCACCTTGGCACCTTTTTCTACTCCCTGTAGTCCTCCTACAAACCTGCAATGCAACAAAAGGAAATTATTTTCTTTCTTCTTTTTTTTTTTTTTGAAAAACAACTAGGGTGCCTCAGAGAGGTTTTCACCCTAATTGCCTACCCTGGGCACCTCCAAGGGAGGTTTTCACCTAATGATATTATTCTTCTTTCTCTCTCTTTTTTTGACATCACTGGGCCGCTTTAGAAGAGGTTTTCAACCCAATGATGGGACTCAAGCACCTCATGGAGGTTTTCACTTGAGTCCTTATTCTTTTTTTGTTTTTACTTCTTTTTCTATTTTTTACTTTTCTGGAGTGAGTGGGTGAAGTGGAAGCTAAGACTTGCTCCACTACCATCACTTTTTTATTCACATCTTCAATAAACGCTCGTTTGGAGAGGGGTTTCTTATATACTTTCAACCGATGTCCATTGACAAGCATGGGGATGGCTTCATCATCAATGGTTCTAATCAGAACTGAACCATTATCATTGCATTTCTCCATAGTGTAGGGTCCCATCAATCTTTTTCTGAACTTGACTGTGAAGTCTTTGTATCTTGAATCATAGAGTAGTGCCCAATCTCCCTCATGGAATTCTTTCTCCTTGATATTTTTGTCATGCCATATTTTTTCTGAAGCTAAACTACCTCTATGTGGAGAAGGGCTTGCAATCTATATTCATCCAATCCATTCAGCTGAAGTAATGTCTTCTTCTATGCATTTCTAAGGTCTAGGTCCAGCTGAGCTGCCATCCTTAGTGTATTTAATTCAAATTCTATTGACAACAAATCCTTCTTCCCATAGACTAGTTCATAGGGTGTGAACCTGGTGGTGGTCTTCCATGTGGTGTTGTAGGCCCAAGTGGCCTCAACTAATCTATTAGCCCAGTATCTTCGACTGTTGCTCACTACCTTGGTCAGGATCCCTCCCAATTCCCTATTAGTGACCTCCACTTGCCTATTGGCTTGTGGATAGTAAGGGGTGGAAGTCCTGTGCTTGAACTTATGATGTTTGAGCAGGTCTTTAATTAGGTTTGAAGTGAACTGGCTACCTTGATCTGTGACAAACTCTGCCAGATACCCGAAATTATAGAATATGTTTTTTCTCAAAAACTCAGCTAATTTTTCCTCTATCACTGCTTTGATTTCTTTTGTCTCTGCCCACTTTGTCAAGTAGTCTGTGCACACAGTGGTGTATTATTTCTGCTTTGAAGGAGGGTTGATAGGCCCCACAAAGTCCATGCCCCACTTCTCAAATGGCTCAAAGGTCACTTGAGGTTGCATGGGAATCTCATCCTTTCGAGTAGGTTTCCCCATCCTCTAACACCAATGACAGTGGCTTGTATATCTCCTCACATATTGATGAAGAGTGGGCCAGCAGTAGCCTGCCTGCAGTATCTTGAAGGCAGTTCTTTTTGCTGCAAAATGACCTCCACAAGGCCCATCATGACAGGCTAGGAGGATGTCAAATACTTCATCCTCCCTGACACATCTTCTCAAGATATGATCTAGGCCAAGCTTGAAGAGATTGTCCCAAATCCAAGTGAAAGGGGCGCTTATCCTTACTATCTTGCTCTTCTCTTTTGAGGACAGGTGTGTTGGGAACTGTGCTGAAACCAAGTAGTTTTCTATATCAGCAAACCATGGAGAGAGTACCGAGATAGAAAACATATGTTCATTTGGCATTTGGTCATCCACCATTCCTTCTTCACCTACAGGCAAATTTACTCTAAACAAAAAGTCAGCAACAACATTTTCTTTACTAGGCTTATCAATAATGGTCAAATCAAACTACTACAGTAAAAACAACCATCTAATAATGCGATCATTTACATATAGTATGTTCATTAAATATCTAATTGCAACATGATCAGTGTGAACAAAGGTTTCATAACCTATGATATAATGTCTGAATTTGTTTAAGGAATGCACGATAGCTAGGAGTTCATTCTTGGTCACTGTATAGTTTAACTCTACCTTTGACAAGTTCTTGCTTATGAAGTATATGACATAAGGTAACTTTTCATCAATTTGTCCTAAGGCTGCTCCTATTTCTTTGTTCGAGGCATCTATATGAATTTGAAATGGCAGGGCCCAATTTGGGCCTCTGAGAATTGGGGCAGTCACTAGCTTTCTCTTCAAGGTATCTATGGTTTCTTGACAGTTTTCTGACCATATGAACTCAACAACTTTGCCTAAGAGGCCAAACAAAGGAGAGGCTAGCTTGCTGAAATCTTTAATGAATCTTCTATAATATCTGGCTAAGCCTAGGAAACTTCTGACATCTCTCACCTATTGAGGAGGTGGGACCTTTTGGATGATGGAAATTTTGTTGGGATCCACCTGCAATCCTTGTTGAGATATTGCATGCCCTAACAGAGTCCCTTCAGTCATCAAAAACTCACATTTTTTTGGACTGAGGGACAAGTTCATCTCAATACACTTATCTTTAACTTTTCCAAGGTTAGATAAAGCTTCCTGAAAGTCAGAACCATAAGGAGTAAAATCATCCATGTATATTTCTACTGCATCATGAACCAATTCAGAAAATATATTCAATACCGCTCTTTGGAAAGTGGCTGGATCATTGCACAAACCAAAAGGAAGGGTTTGATATGTAAAGGTACACTAAGGACAAGTGAAAGTGGTCTTATCTTGGTCTTCTAGACTGATTTGAATCTAATTGTACCTGCTAAACCCATCTAGGAAAGACAAAAACTTTTTCCCTACTAAACCGTCTAACACTTGATCTACGAAAGGTAAAGGAAAATGGTCCATTTTAGTTGCTTTGTCAATTTCCGATAGTTGACACAGATTCTCCAGTTACCATTTTTCTTTGGCACTAGCACCAAAGGAGAGACCCATTCACTATCATAGATAGGATAGATGAATCTTGCATGAAGCAATTTCTATAGTTCTTCCTTAACAATATCTTTAAGTGTTAGATTCATCCTCCTTTGAGGTTGCGTGACTGGCTTGCAATCTTCCTTGATGTATATATGATGAGTACATACTAAAGGGTGCACTCCCTTCATTTCCTTGTAACTCCAGGTGAAGGCATCTAGATGTTTTCTTAGCAGGTTGCATAGCTCCTTCTGCTGGGAAGTAGATAGGGATGGATTGATTTTCAATGTCCTTTCTGGGCCGAACTCTATATTTTTGACATGGGGAGAAGTAGGATTGGCCACATAGAGATCAGTTGAGGGGTTTTTTTTAGGTTTATCCTACTATGTCTTCTAAGGGAGATACATTGCGAGGTGGATTTTGAATCACATTTTCGATCATATCATCCTCATCTTGCGGTTTCCCCCCATGGCAATTTCGAACACACAAAGTGGTGTAGAATAAACTTCATCCTCATCTTTCTCCTCCAACCGGAGAGGTAGATCATGTTCTAGCAAGGGTTGGGTAGGAGGATATAGGATTAACTTCTTGGACATGTGCCCATTCTTTAGGGTCATGTTCCCAGCTCGACAACTGACGTAGGCATCGACTGTAGCCAGTAGGGTCTTCGCAGAATGAGAGGATACCCAGTGAGCTTTACCTTTGGCTAGAGAACTAGGAAATCAATAGGGTAGTCCCAAGAATCAATGGAGACCATCATATCTTCCACAATCCCCTTAGGGGCCACGATGGAGTGGTTTACTAGCTGTAGCACTATCGTGGTCTTCCTCAAGGAACCCTAGAGGTTATGTTTCAGCATTGTGTCCTTTCTCATTAATGGTAGCTCCCAGATCAATCAAGGTATGCGGCATCATTGTACGATTGATGTGGACATCAACTACTGGGCTTCTAGGGTCCAAATATTTTAGACAGGTTACCTGCCCCAGATCAGGTTGGATAGTTGTCCTATGACATTGATGGTTGGGGCATCTCTCTCGCACCTTCTTGGATGCCTAAAGCACTTCTCTTTGATCAACCTATTGTAGATAGCCACATCTTTTATGGCTTGGAGAAGTGTTCTCTTCACACATAAATGTTTCAATTCTCCCAAGAGTTTAGTCTCTTCTGGGGATAGGTTGGACTGTTGTGGATAGTCTCTCAGGAAATGGTGGATTTTATTTATGTTCACTTTCCTCTTTATCTTCCTCAACCTCCCTAGGTGGAGGCAGGCTATCTAGGAGGAATTCCCAGATCTCAAGTTGATTTCTTGAATCTCTATAGCATAAATTGGGCATGATGGTTCCCCGCTATACACTTGTTGATCCTGTCTGTTGTTTGGGTTAAGATTTGGCTGGGTAGGCATTTGGGGTTGCCTTGGTGGAGGAGAAGGTAACAGTTGTGGTTGGGCACGTTGTGGAGGCATAAGAGAAAGAAGAGAGTTGTATTGGGGCCTCCACCCTAGATGAGATGCATTCCACTAAGGTTGCAGCTGAGCATCTAATTGAAATGAATGGGTGGCTAGTTGGGCATGATATTGAGATGTGAAAGACCAAGGAGGTGGTGTGGACCAGGAAGGATGAGGAAGGGGAACCAAAGAAGGTATGGAGGGCACTTGGTTGCGGTTGTAGTATGCCTGAGATGTCCCTTGCATCCCCTGCTCGTATGGTCTAGGTCCATGCCGCCTTCTTTGGTTTATGTAATAGAGTTGTTTAGTGACTCCCTCAGCCCTTTGATATATAACTTTAAGTCTAGGTAAGGAAGGGCACTTATCTGTAGAATGATTTTCTTCACAGACTGAACAAACCTCTATAGATTTCAATGGGAATTCATCCCTAGGATGCCTCTTGGTGCATCTAGGAAAAAAAATGGCCAAAGCCCTCTCTGCTTCCTCTTGTTTTCTTATGATATGTAAGGTGTCCATTTGCATGGCAAGAGTTTGTGGCATCTCATTCTTGAAGTCTTCCAGCATGTTTCTAATTTCTCCTTTAATGGATGAGTTGCAGGAAGAGGTACTAGCTATGGGTTAAATCCCTCTACGTTTCTTTCTAGCTGCCCTAGAATGGTTTCTAAAAACAATATTTATGTCCTCATAGGGTAGTTAGTAGATTTCAGCCCCAACCAACAGACGGAGGGTGTATAGAAGATCTTCCTGGATTCCCCTAAGCAGGACCAACTTCAGATACTCAGGGTCAAGTGTACTCCCAACCCTTCTGTAACTAAGTTGAAACCTCTCTTCATAGTCTTCCAGGGACTCATTACTTCCTATGGCCATTCAGAAGATTCCTTATTTAGTATCCTTTGACCTACAATAGTCTCGATACTTGTTGTTAAAAGCCTGCTACATCCGAGAATCCCGTGAACTAGCACAATGCTACATCCTTGAGAGCAAAAGGGAATAGTTTCAACTTTTTCTCATCTTCTGCATAGCCATAAGTTCGACAGATGACATCAGACTCAAACAAGAAGGTGTCAGGATCTTCTGTAGTTAGACCATGGAAATGAGGTAGGGTGGAAGGGCTTATATTCTTCATTTTGGTGTCCCCATTGGTCTCTCAAATGGGAAAGGTACCCTCTATTCTCTCTCCACTCCCCCTAGCATTTTTGTTTTCAGCCATTGGCTCCAAAGGAATGTTTTCTTCTTCTTCCCTTATAGGTTCTTCAAATATGCATGGCCATTCACCTAAGGGTTCCTATTGATTACAACCATTGAAGAAGAGAGAAGGTTGGCTATGTGAAGCAGTGGGGGTGTTGAGCAAAATTTTTCCTGAGTTATTTCTATTCCTATGAGGCATGAAAGTTCCTACGAGGCATGAAAGGAAATCCGTTTGGTTGGTTTTTGTTTCTTTTTCCCCACACTAATAGTACCTACAAAACTGAAATTGACTGAAGAGAACAAATTGAAACTAATTGAAATAAACTTGTTGAAATGGACATTTGCAGAATTTGAAAGGAAAGCAAGGAAATGCAGAACTTGAAAAGAAAAGAAATGACTAGTCTATTTTTGCTGAAATGAACTATTAACAGAATGTTGCAATAGGAAATAGAAGAAAGTAGTAATCACAGAATAATCTAATGCTTCCCCAGCAATGGCACCAAAAAGGTGGTGAGCACCAGTATTGCATTAATAATGCTGCAACTCCTGGGTTGCCTACTTAACTCTTATTAACCCGGTAGTTCGTAACAAACTTGGAAGAGTTGGTGTTGAATTCACAAGTACTAGTTCTCATTGCATGTTGTCACTTGGTCAGCCGACACAAGATCACTTGAAGCTCAAGCCAACTTCTATGGATTCCATAAGAATCTCTATATGTGATTAAAGGAAAGAAATATTACTCTACAGATGCTATTCTAATTGCAAAAAGGAGAAAGACTGAAATGTAAAGCAAACCTAGTAAACCGTAATTAACCAACTTATCCTACTTTTGTAGAAAGCACTATGAAAAACATGAAAGGAATGCCATTACCTACTCAAGGAATTAAACAACATATAACTATGCTACTTTTGGAAGTAAATAGGCAAAAAACATATTTTTGGATTTTCATGTATTTTTATGTGAATTTGACATGCGTGTATTGTGTGTGAGTGTGGCAGCGAATATGTGGCATTGAAGCACAATTTTGGGACTTGAGAAGATGTAGGATGACGTGGACGGGTCCTAGGAGGTCTCAGGTGACCTTTTGGAGGCTTTCAGCACACTTGGCGCTCAAAAGAAAGCCCACAGGAAAATATAGAGGTGGACACAGGAAATCTACAAGAGGAAAAATAATGTCCTACAAGAGGCCTACAAGAGGAGGCCAAGAGCACTTTTCACTATTTTGAGGGTGTGAGAGTGGGTGAAAAAGGTGGATGAAGGTTGGAATGAAGTGTTAGGGTGCCTATGGTCTACCTGAACCACCAGGAGAGAAAGATGATTGGATTTTCTCAAGGTGAGAGGAAGAAGTCATAGGAAAAATGTAGGAAACTAAGGCAGAATTGAGTTGAGGTTTGGGAGACCAATAGGATATGGATTAGATGGAGGGTGTGATTTTTGATAAGTTGGACAATTTTTGGAAGAGATCTTCTACATAGAATATGATAGTCAACCAAGGAAATCAACCAACAAGTGAAATGAATGCATTTAGGAAAAATGGAGTTTTGCATAGAAATGGTCTAAACTATGATCTATGAAAGGAAATGCTGAGAAATATTGTAGGAAAGGAAATAATGAAAGAAGACTATTGCAAATCAAGAAATGAGCATGATGTAGAAGATCTAAATCAAAGCAAGTATGGACTATTAACCTACTAAAGAGTTGCAAACAATAGAAGACTTATGAAGGAGGAAAATCTGTGTTTTTGGAGTAGCAAGAGGGTCTTTGCCTCAAATCATGGTCTCAAAGGGAGGAAGAGAGGCCAAGGCATCGTTGCTAGCCTTTTGAATCTTTGTTGATCACTTTTTAACCTGCTATAGAAAGCACAAATGGAAGCAAACTACTAGATCATCAAAAGAAACCCATTATTAACCATAAAAGAAATACATCTAACAACAAACTAATCTACAAACTGAAACAAAGCATACAAATACAAGTAAAGAGGAGCTTGGATGCTTGTGTTTGGCCATAACCTAAGAGCTTCGACCCTTTGAGGTAACTCAATGTATTACATCTTTATCTTCAAAACAATAACAAGATTACATGACACTGTCACAAAAAATAAACTCGAAGTTTGAGCAGAGTTTACATAAGCAAAAATCTGACAAAAATCTGACCCTAGTGAGACCCTAGGCCTCTCTACTTATAAAAATGAAGCTACCAACAACTTCCTTAAAATCAGGGAGGCTTGGCTGCAAAAACTCGAGATAATCATCAATCATCCTCTGCTTGCTCTGCTACCTTCTAGTGCATGATTTGGCTGCTTATACTCCGAGCCGAATGAAGGGAATTTGAAGTGAGGAGTAATAAATGTGGGGGATTCGCTCCTATAAGTCCTCTCATTTGTCCACTTCAAGTTATTGCTGCCATTTGTCCATTGGATCCTTGACTTTGACCTCGAAACACATTAATAATCTACATTAAATACATGTTAGATCATATGGCACAATAACTAGCTCAACTCACTCTATTAGCATAAATATAATCAAAAAATCATGTAATAAGCTAACATAATGGTTTGTTTGACTAGTTTAGGAGGTAAAATGAGCCCATATAATTACTCATTTATGAGGCTCATCAAGTAGGCTGTTCGATAGAGTTTGATTGACTGCAGAGACAACATCAATCAAAGTGTGATAGTGGAACAAAACTCAGTATTCCCATTGAGCAATTGGGGGAGAGAAACATTATTGAGAGAGAGGTGAGTGGAGAGCTCTATGTGTGAGTGCTTTTTTGAGGAGAAGCCAAGTGTGTTTACACTAAAGAAGAGGATCGAAAGAAAAAAACTATGTGTGAGGGTTGCTGAGAAGAAGTTTGATGATCCAGTGTTGCAAAGAAGAGGCTGAGATTGCCTATGTAGAGGAAAGAGCTCGAGAGAGCTTGTGGAATAGAAGGATGAGAACAGAAGTATGATGCTACAATGTGGATATAGTGTTGTGTGGGATGTATGTGAGTGACTGCTACTAAGAAGAATAGAGGGTTGAAGACAAAGGAAAACAAAGAGCTGATAGCAGGAACAATGGCTGACATCAACAGAGAACATTAGTTCCTTATTGAGTGTTAGTTGGAGCTTATATATAAGGGGTTTGTGCTTCCATATTAGTAGGTGTTTTATATTTCTTGGGGGTTGGTGCCTCCTGCAAGTTGGTTCTTTCATAAATCCATGGAATTGCAAATTGGTGCTTGCAAGATATCCCTAAAGTTGGTGCTTGACATGGTGCTTCTAGTAAGTTGATCAGGGGTCTACAAAATAAGGGAGTTGGTGCTTCCCACAAGTGGGTGGGAATAAACAATCAAAGGGAGTTGGTGTTGATTTTGGGTGGCTTGAGGGGTACTCCAAGCCCTAGTGTTCATGGTTTGTAGGGAAAAGTGCTACAAGTAGGTTTGTGGGCTTGGAACCTAATCATGGGGTTTTTCACCCATCTAGATTTGGTCGAAGACCATGATGAATTTGAGCATGAGAAAATTTGAGGTGATAGAGATTTGTGTGTCAATTCCAAGTCTTTGGAAATTACCGAAATCAGAGCTCTAGAACTTGAGATATGGATTTTTAAAGTTGACAACTAATTATGGATAGTCACATTATATAGGCTTGGTCCGAGAGACATGTATATTCAACAAATTTGTGGAACCCTTTTTTTTGGTTTAAATTTGAGGTGTGTGAGATCCCTATTGAACATCAAACTCATCATAAAATACATTTGAAATAGGACAATAAAATATAAGGCCATGAAAAAAAGTTTGTGGAGGCTTTTGCACTACTGAAGAAGTGTGGGTTTCTTAATGAGATGGGCCGTAGTGTGTCTAAGGTCTTCATGTATCCCTTTAGGTGACCTAGAAGATGTGTTTTGGGCTAACTATGATGTAGAATTTAAGTTGCATTTCAGAGGTACATAATAAGTGTTTTATGTGCTAGTTTCAAGTGTTAAAAGTTTTTGTATGGGCCACAAGAAATTGTTGTAGATACAATACTATAAGGAGGTAATTTGTGGGTCCATAAGGATTTGTGAGAACCTCCTCGCTAAGACGCGACCATTGAAGGGAGGTTGTAGCCTGAACAGGGACATTTGCGAAGTGGTTTGGGCAGATTGATCATGTTGTTATGATCAATGAGTTTTAGGGTGTGACATGGAGTAAGCTTGTGCACTAATTCAATGTGAAAGGACGGCATGGGTGGAATCATTTTGGGAGAAGTTAACACTAGTATGGAAAAAAGGATTAAGGTATTTTGGATGCCCTAATCAATCTTTTAGAAGCAAAAAACAAGGCATGTGGGCGGCAACAAAGAGAGTTGCAGATGTCCCCCCTCGATGATAATTGGATAGATGTACACCATGGAGCCCATATTTGTGCAATATCTCCTCTATTGCAGAAGCAAAGGGAAGTCGATGATAATTCTGTGGGAAGTCGTGCGTAATGGTCTCCTAGGTATGATAATGCCCTGACTAGATGCAAATGCCACAACATGGACTTGGTCAGTCGTGGACTATTGGAGGGTAGCATGAGAGTCGACCAAGTGTGGACATGATTGGGCACTTATGGTCTACTGGAGGACAATGTGATAGTGTCCAAGTTGGAGCCCAGTGAGAAACACATTGATGGAGAAAGGTAGTTATGAGAGAAGTAGTTGTTGAGCTCAAAGGTCTAATCAACCAGGAGCAGTTCGTGGAGCTTTATACTTTCGTGTCGAGAAGGACTTCTACAATAGATAATGAGTAGTCCTCCTATCCCATGTTCATTGTGGTAGATGGACATGTTGTAGTGATAGGTGGCAGTGCTCCATGCCCTATGTTGGTCTTTGTAGTGTCCTATCTAGGGTGCTAGACTAGGCTATATTTATTATCGACCAGGGTGCGTAGACTGAGAGGCGTGCGCCTAAAGTATATAGACATAAAGGATCTAATCTTCCTAATTACAATGCTATTATTTGATTCAATATCAAACTAAATCACCCTATGTATCACTATCTACCAAGATTCAACAAATCAAAATGCTGTGTATCACTGCAATTAAAGATTTTAGTCTCCTTACAGAGACATCATACATAAAACCTCTGTTCAGTGACTACTCAACATTCATTAACATTCATTAACAGTCATGCAAGATGAAATCCTAAGCATAAAGTTCATGATAGTGCTCTACAAGATAACAAGGGATGGAATCCCTTACAGGATATGATTCACGATTCAAGTGATAATCTATTCAAGAGCATTCATAAACATATAAGCAAGTGCATTCATAAAAATATAAGCATAAACATAAATCGACTTAATCACTGCGCATATCAATACCAAATACCCTAACTGTAAATGAAATAAAATAACATTATACCATGTTACGCAGGGCCTGTCCACGTTCCAGGTATACTGGGCTTGTTATCCAACGATTACCAAATCAAAACAACGCAATCATGACTGTAATGCAAGTCTTTGGTATTGAAATCAAAACTTTGTTCTTGAAACAATGATAATGGTAACGATTATACAACCCGGTTCATAACTATATTTACATATGGTTTTTACATCCCTTGAAAATAGATGTACATTCATGAGGGGCTGTTGCCGCTTTTACCAAAACATGATTTTTGAAAATGTTTCTATCCTAGCTGATAAAAAAAGAAACAAAGATTAAATCGATTTGGACTGTGTGTTGTTGTTGCCTTTGTCGCCAACATGCCATAGTTGACCGTCGTTGACCGCGCATGTAGGAGGGTTGATTCTACTGCGGGATAGGTGCTTGTCCATGCTTGGACATTCCGCTTTTCATCCATACCCTTCGCTCTAGCCTGGCTGTCATGCCACATGTCAAACAATAAGCCAATTACAGGATGTTTGAACTTCCTATAGTCTTTTTGCCAAAAATTCCTAATTCATTAACACAAAACCCTTAAATCAATTTTAGTGCAATTTAATAACTATAAGACTATTAATTAATCAATTTTCAAGGGATTTGAGAGATAAATAATGAAAAGAGGTAGGCAAATGTCATGTTTTGGGAGGGAAAAAGGGTTCATGGAATGGTACCAGCATCTCTCCCTGACTTAATGAATTAGCATGTCCTCATGCTAACCCATAAGTGCTTCCTTTGAAATATGTCCCTGCCTGTACCTCTGCTACCTTTAGCAATGTGTCAACATTCTGTTTCACCTGGGCATCTTTCTGGTCATGGAGCTCTTGCTTTAGTCTTTTGTATTTTTCCTTGAGGGTCTTCTTCTGATTGTACCACTTGGTGGCCCACTTACAAATATCTGTTTGCTCAGCTTCTAGCTCATTGACTCACTCCTTTAACTTTTCATTTTTCTTTTGAATTTCTTTACTCTGCGCTCGGAGCATTTTATTTTCTTTCTTGATTACTTTCTCCGGCATATTAGCCTCCATGAGCTCTTTAATTTTTCAATTTGTTTCTCCAGTTTCTTCTGCTTCTTATTGGGAGGTGGTGAATTTTTTTCTTGTTTGTTATTACTTTCGACCTCTATATCAGCTCCTGGTCCTGGGGGTGAATGGATTTCAACTTCTATATCAGCTCCTGGCCCTGGTGGCGAATGGTCACTGCTCTGAATATCCATTTGTATAGGTGCATTGGATTCAGGCTGGTCTTCTTGCAACTGAGCTTTTGGTGTCCTTCTTGTTCTCCTTGAGTAAGTGGTGAAAACTTTATCTTGTTCTGCCTTCTTAGCATCTTCCTTTCTCATTTGCCTATTCCTTATGCTGCTCACAGGTGGAGGTAACTTGCTTGCTTTGGATGATGCTGGGATCTCCTCATCAATGTCCTTCATCAATCCCGAGTTTTCTTGCGATTCTTCTTTGTCTTCCTCATCTCTGATTTGGTTGGCAGCTAAGAACTCCTTCCACGTTTTCCATCTTCTCTGCATTTCATGTTCAATAATAATTTTGACTAAACCAAAGTGATATAAGCTCTTGCCTTCATTTCCTTTCTGCTTCTAGATGGTCTTTGACATCTTGGTTAGGCTCTGCAATAGGAAATATGGTAAACTGATAACACATTGCCTTTTTAAGTGTAGCAACAACTTGATATGGTATAAATAAACAATGTTGTAGCGGCCTTCACAGGTTACAAATTTTTGAAGTATGTAGACCATTTCATCCCAAGGATGCACCAACCAACTTCTTGGGACGCCTTTCTTCCAGTTAACCGATGAGACTCGAGACCTAGACATGAATTGGATCCATGATTTCTCTTTGAATTGCTTAGTCTTAAAATACTTTTCCCCTTCTGGGCTAATCCCTATTGCTTGGGCGATGGTGTCTTCTGAAACCCTGAATGAGAAATTGCCTATCAGGGCTTTCTCCCCATTAAATGTGAAGGCGAATTGCTTAGCAACCTCTTCACTTCTTCCATGGAATTTCTCCAAAAAGGGCAACCACTGTATTTCTCTGAGAATCGAAATGCAGTCTTCATGGTATTGGGAACTATCAAACACACTTGGCTTGACCCTATTTGTCATCTTGGTGGAGGGTCGAGCTCTTAACTTGCGAATTTAACAAGGAAGTTTTGATTTATTACCTGATAGCGTCACTCCCTTAGTATCCAATGTCATGCTGGGTCGATTGTCGCGTAACTTGGTGGGAGTCGAAATCGGATGGCACTCACTGACTTCGGTCCTTACTGTGGAGGCCACGAGATTATGCGCCAACGTAAACAATCCTGAAAAATCAGAGTGAAATGACCAACTTCCTTTACATCAGAGTGTGTTGATTTTTGAAAACAGAGGAATAATGATGTCGCTTGCACAAATGCTATTATGGGAGCGCTGGGAGCATATATACCACACAAAGGTATGATGGAGTCCTCTGAATCACTTAGGTGCGTCGGGTGGTGAAATCATCATTCGTCCGCATACAAAATAATGAATAGGCCTCCTGTTTCTTACCTTTATATAATTTCTCTTTTTAAAAAAAAACAATCACCACGTGTCCTGTTGGTACTCGGCCAAATGGAGGTATGGATTTGGGAGGTTGGTATGGTTGTAGGATGCGTAGAAAAAGGTTGAAATGAAAGGTTAATGGATTTTAGAAGTAGGAAATGGGTTGTAGGGAAGAATTAGGGAGATAAGCGATGATGAAAAATATGCCCTTGAAATCGATCATAACAGTCGCAATTATTAGAATTAACATTAAAAATTAATCCAAGAAATTAAATGTTAAGAACAAGGAGCATATTACACTTTTGTTTGACTGTTGTTACATTGGCATGCTGAGTAGAGCTAGCCTCTTGACTGTTGTTTGACTTTCTTTGTTGTTCATAATAGGTCCCCTGAGGTAGATTTGAATGCAACAGGTCCCTCTAAAATAGTGAATATGTTCATGCAACTCTTTATGTGCATACAGGTAGTGGTGAGCTTGGGTGATTGATGGAGTCTTGGTGCTCAGCAACCTTCCTTTGTAGAAACTTGCTGAAGCTGTATTGAAGTAACCTTGAAATATCAATCTCTTAATAGGTCCCTTTCTGTGTGTCTAAATAGGTCCCATTACTGCTGGTGCTGATAGCATGGTCTTCTTGGACAGAACAGGTCCCCCTGCATAGTATTTATAACCAAGACCCTCTGAGATAAAACAATTACAAAACAGCTTATTTATTGAAATCTAGAATGATGGAACAAACTGCTTTGGAAATTTAAAATGAGGAGATGAGAAACCTTTAAAAATTTACAATGGAGAGATAAAAGAATAAAATGCTGAAGCTTCTCTCCCCCACAAAAATTTTGACTTGTCCTCAAGTCATTATTCAGCTGAGAAATTAAACATGGAACAAAAAGAAAGAGAATTCTTACCCACCAACGAATTGGTTTTCAAGTAGGAATTTGGGGTTAGAGTGTGCCAGAGGTTGGTTTTCACATCTAACCCATTTATTTATTTTTGTTAATTTATTTTTGTTTTTTTTTTTATTTTCTATGTTTTCTTTTTCTTTTTCTTTTTTTAAATTTCTTTTTTTTCGAATTGAAAGAAAATAAACTAAGGCAGGGATACTGTAGCTGAGGGCTGCAGTATCTCAACCTCTCTTTGTTGAGATACTGTGTGGAGAAAATCTTGCTTGCTGGTGGGCTTAGTATATAGTTTCAGGCGATGACCATTGACAGTAAAGGAATGGCCTTCTCCATCAATAGTTGTGAGCTTCACTGAACCATTGTCATAAGCCTGAACAATTTGGTATGGGTCCATCCAATGGGTGGTAAACTTGGCTTTATGATCTCTAAACTTAGAGTCAAAAAGTAAAGCCCAGTCACCTTCCTTGAACTGCTTCTTGTTTATATGTGCATCATTCCATTGCTTCCTTTTCTTTTTAATGAGGATGGTGGTTTCCTCTGCTTGCTGCCTCATTTCATCCAACTGGTTCAACTGCTGAATTCTTTCTTTTTGTGCTTGGTCCAAGTCAATTTGCAAATCTGTA